>JAUJEM010000006.1:0-95003 GCA_030448935.1 Citrus cavaleriei | reverse complement strand
TTGGGCATGGCTTTTGTATGCAGCTGTGCCCCGCCTTCCTATTTTTGGCACATGGAGGCGCTGCGCAAAGTCTCGCGCCATTCCGAGTCCGAGCGGACAAAGTTGGCCAGCCCCACCCCCCAAGGCAATAGCCCACCCGTTTTTGTGGCCCTTTTCCGCTGGACGAACTTGGCGCCCCGGCCTTCTGGCGGTTATTTTTGGGCGCGGCTGTGCCCGTGGCCAATTTTTGGCACACGGAGGCCGCTCGTAGAGTCTCGCGCCATTCCGAGTCCGGCGGACAAAGTTGGCCAGCCCCACCCCCCAAGGCTATAGCCCACCCGTTTTTGTTGCCTTTTTCCGCTGGGCCAGACTTGGCGCCCCGGCCTTCGGGCGGTTATTTTTGGGCGTGGCTGTGCCCGCGGCCTATTTTTGGCACACGGAGGCCGCTCGCAAAGTCTCGCGCCATTCCGAGTCCTGCGGACGAAGTTGGCCAGCCCCACCCCCCAAGGCTATAGCCCACCCGTTTTTGTTGCCTTTTTCCGCTGGACGAACTTGGTGCCCCGGCCTTCGGGCGGTTATCTTTGGGCAAGGCTGTGCCCGCGGCCTATTTTTGGCACACGGAGGCCACTCGCAAAGTCTCGCTCAATTCCGAGTCCGGCGGACGAAGGTGGCCAGCCCCACCCCCCAAGGCTATAACCCACCCGTTTTTGTGGCCTTTTTCCGCTGGACGAACTTGGCGCCCCGGCCTTCGGGCGGCTATTTTTTGGCGCGGCTGTGCCCGCGGCCTATTTTTGGCACACGGAGGCCGCTCGCAGAGTCTCGCGCCATTCCGAGTCCGGCGGACGAAGTTGGCCAGCCCCACCCCCCAAGGCTATAGCCCGCCCGTTTTTGTGGCCTTTTTCCGCTGGACGAACTTGGCGCCCCGGCCTTCGGGCGGTTATTATTGGGCGCGGCTGTGCCCGCGGCCTATTTTTGGCACACGGAGGCCGCTCGCAGAGTCTCGCGCCATTCCGAGTCCGGCGGACGAAGTTGGCCAGCCCCACCCCCCAAGGCTATAGCCCACCCGTTTTTGTGGCCTTTTTCCGCTGGACGAACTTGGCGCCCCGGCCTTCGGGCGGTTATTTTTGGGCACGGCTGTGTCCGCGGCCTATTTTTGGCACACGGAGGCCGCTCGCAAAGTCTCGCGCCATTCTGAATCCGGCGGACGAAGTTGGCCAGCCCCACCCCACAAGGCTATAGCCCGCCCGTTTTTGTGGCCTTTTTCCGCTGGACGAACTTGGCGCCCCGGCCTTCGGGCGGTTATTATTGGGTGCGGCTGTGCCCTCGGCCTATTTTTGGCACATGGAGGCCGCTCGCAAAAGTCTCGCGCCATTCCGAGTCCGGCGGACGAAGTTGGCCAGCCCCCCCCCCCAAGGCTATAGCCCACCCGTTTTTGTGGCCTTTTTCCGCTGGACGAACTTGGCGCCCCGGCCTTCGGGCGGTTATTTTTGGGCACGGCTGTGTCCGTGGCCTATTTTTGGCACACGGAGGCCGCTCGCAAAGTCTCGCGCCATTCCGAGTCCGGCGGACGAAGTTGGCCAGCCCCACCCCCCAAGGCCATAGCCCACCCGTTTTTGTGGCCTTTTTCCGCTGGACGGATTTGGCGTCCCGGCCTTCGGGTGGTTATTATTGGGCGCGGCTGTGCCCGCGGCCAATTTTTGGCACACGGAGGCCGCTCGCAGAGTCTCGCGCCATTTCGAGTCCGGCGGACGAAGTTGGCCAGCCCCACCCCCCAAGGCTATAGCCCACCCATTTTTGTGGCCTTTTTCCGCTGGACGAACTTGGCGCCCCGGCCTTTGGGCGGTTATTTTTGGGTGCGGCTGTGCCCGCGGCCTATTTTTGGCACACGGAGGCCGCACGCAAAGTCTCGCGCCATTCCGAGTCCGGCGGACGAAGTTGGCCAGCCCCACCCCCCAAGCCTATAGCCCACCCGTTTTTGTGGCCTTTTTCCGCTGGACGAACTTGGCGCCCCGGCCTTCGGGCGGTTATTTTTGTATGCAGCTGTGCCCGCGGCCTATTTTTGGCACATGGAGGCCGCTCGCAAAAGGCTCGCGCCATTCCGAGTCCGGCGGACGAAGTTGGCCAGCCCGACCCCCCAAGGCTATAGCCCACCCGTTTTTGTGGCCTTTTTCCGCTGGACGAACTTGGCGCCCCGGCCTTCGGGCGGTTATTTTTGGGCGTGGCTGTGCCCGCGGCCTATTTTTGGCACACGGAGGCCGCTCGCAAAGTCTCGCGCCATTCCGAGTCCGGCGGACGAAGTGGGCCAGCCCCACCCCCCAAGGCAGTAGCCCACCCGTTTTTGTGGCCCTTTTCCGCTGGACGAACTTGGCGCCCCGGCCTTTGGGCGGTTATTTTTGGGTGCGGCTGTGCCCGCGGCCTATTTTTGGCACACGGAGGCAGCACGCAAAGTCTCGCGCCATTCCGAGTCCGGCGGACGAAGTTGGCCAGCCCCACCCCCCAAGGCAATAGCCCACCCGTTTTTGTGGCCCTTTTCCGCTGGACGAACTTGGCGCCCCGGCCTTCGGGCGGTTATTTTTGTATGCAGCTGTGCCCGCGGCCTATTTTTGGCACATGGAGGCCGCTCGCAAAAGTCTCGCGCCATTCCGAGTCCGGCGGACGAAGTGGGCCAGCCCCACCCCCCAAGGCAGAAGCCCACCCGTTTTGTGGGCCTTTTACCGCGGGACGAACTTGCCGCCCGGCCTTTGGGCGGTTATTTTTGGGTGCGGCTGTGCCCGCGGCCTATTTTTGGCACACGGAGGCAGCACGCAAAGTCTCGCGCCATTCCGAGTCCGGCGGACGAAGTTGGCCAGCCCCACCCCCCAAGGCTATAGCCCACCCGTTTTTGTGGCCTTTTTCCGCTGGACGAACTTGGCGCCCCGGCCTTCGGGCGGTTATTTTTGGACACGGCTGTGTCCGCGGCCTATTTTTGGCACACGGAGGCCGCTCGCAAAGTCTCGCGCCATTCCGAGTCCGGCGGACGGTTGGCCAGCACCACCCCCCCAAGGCTATAGCCCACCCGTTTTTGTGGCCTTTTTCCGCTGGACGAACTTGGCGCCCCGGCCTTCGGGCGGTTATTTTTGGACACGGCTGTGTCCGCGGCCTATTTTTGGCACACGGAGGCCGCTCGCAAAGTCTCGCGCCATTCCGAGTCCGGCGGACGAAGTTGGCCAGCCCCACCCCCCAAGGCCATAGCCCACCCGTTTTTGTGGCCTTTTTCCGCTGGACGAACTTGGCGCCCCGGCCTTCGGGCGGTTATTTTTGGGCATGGCTGTGTCCGCGGCCTATTTTTCGCACACGGAGGCCGCTCACAAAGTCTCGCGCCATTCCGAGTCCGGCGGACGAAGTAGGCCAGCCCCACCCCCCAAGGCAATAGCCCACCCGTTTTTGTGGCCCTTTTCCGCTGGACGAACTTGGCGCCCCGGCCTTCGGGCGGTTATTTTTGTATGCAGCTGTGCCCGCGGCCTATTTTTGGCACATGGAGGCCGCTCGCAAAAGTCTCGCGCCATTCCGAGTCCGGCGGACGAAGTTGGCCAGCCCCACCCCCCAAGGCTATAGCCCACCCGTTTTTGTGGCCCTTTTCCGCTGGACGAACTTGGCGCCCCGGCCTTTGGGCGGTTATTTTTGGGTGCGGCTGTGCCCGCGGCCTATTTTTGGCACACGGAGGCAGCACGCAAAGTCTCGCGCCATTCCGAGTCCGGCGGACGAAGTTGGCCAGCCCCACCCCCCAAGGCAATAGCCCACCCGTTTTTGTGGCCCTTTTCCGCTGGACGAACTTGGCGCCCCGGCCTTCGGGCGGTTATTTTTGTATGCAGCTGTGCCCGCGGCCTATTTTTGGCACATGGAGGCCGCTCGCAAAAGTCTCGCGCCATTCCGAGTCCGGCGGACGAAGTGGGCCAGCCCCACCCCCCAAGGCAGTAGCCCACCCGTTTTTGTGGCCCTTTTCCGCTGGACGAACTTGGCGCCCCGGCCTTTGGGCGGTTATTTTTGGGTGTGGCTGTGCCCGCGGCCTATTTTTGGCACATGGAGGCAGCACGCAAAGTCTCGCGCCATTCCGAGTCCGGCGGACGAAGTTGGCCAGCCCCACCCCCCAAGGCTATAGCCCACCCGTTTTTGTGGCCTTTTTCCGCTGGACGAACTTGGCGCCCCGGCCTTCGGGCGGTTATTTTTGGACACGGCTGTGTCCGCGGCCTATTTTTGGCACACGGAGGCCGCTCGCAAAGTCTCGCGCCATTCCGAGTCCGGCGGACGAAGTTGGCCAGCCCCACCCCCCAAGGCTATAGCCCACCCGTTTTTGTGGCCTTTTTCCGCTGGACGAACTTGGCGCCCCGGCCTTCGGGCGGTTATTTTTGGACACGGCTGTGTCCGCGGCCTATTTTTGGCACACGGAGGCCGCTCGCAAAGTCTCGCGCCATTCCGAGTCCGGCGGACGAAGTTGGCCAGCCCCACCCCCCAAGGCCATAGCCCACCCGTTTTTGTGGCCTTTTTCCGCTGGACGAACTTGGCGCCCCGGCCTTCGGGCGGTTATTTTTGGGCATGGCTGTGTCCGCGGCCTATTTTTCGCACACGGAGGCCGCTCACAAAGTCTCGCGCCATTCCGAGTCCGGCGGACGAAGTTGGCCAGCCCCACCCCCCAAGGCAATAGCCCACCCGTTTTTGTGGCCCTTTTCCGCTGGACGAACTTGGCGCCCCGGCCTTCGGGCGGTTATTTTTGTATGCAGCTGTGCCCGCGGCCTATTTTTGGCACATGGAGGCCGCTCGCAAAAGTCTCGCGCCATTCCGAGTCCGGCGGACGAAGTTGGCCAGCCCCACCCCCCAAGGCTATAGCCCACCCGTTTTTGTGGCCTTTTTCCGCTGGACGAACTTGGCGCCCCGGCCTTCGGGCGGTTATTTTTGGACACGGCTGTGCCCGCGGCCTATTTTTGGCACACGGAGGCCGCTCGCAGAGTCTCGCGCCATTCCGAGTCCGGCGGACAAAGTTGGCCAGCCCCACCCCCCAAGGCTATAGCCCACCCGTTTTTGTGGCCTTTTTCCGCTGGACGAACTTGGCGCCCCGGCCTTCGGGCGGTTATTTTTGGGCGTGGCTGTGCCCCGCGACTATTTTTGGCACACGGAGGCCGCTCGCAGAGTCTCGCGCCATTCCGAGTCCGGCGGACGAAGTTGGCCAGCCCCACCCCCCAAGGCTATAGCCCACCCGTTTTTGTTGCCTTTTTCCGCTGGACGAACATGGTGCCCCGGCCTTCGGGCGGTTATCTTTGGGCAAGGCTGTGCCCGCGGCCTATTTTTGGCACACGGAGGCCACTCGCAAAGTCTCGCGCAATTCCGAGTCCGGCGGACGAAGTTGGCCAGCCCCACCCCCCAAGGCTATAACCCACCCGTTTTTGTGGCCTTTTTCCGCTGGACGAACTTGGCGCCCCGGCCTTCGGACGGTTATTTTTGGACACGGCTGTGTCCGCGGCCTATTTTTGGCACACGGAGGCCGCTCGCAAAGTCTCGCGCCATTCCGAGTCCGGCGGACGAAGTTGGCCAGCCCCACCCCCCAAGGCCATAGCCCACCCGTTTTTGTGGCCTTTTTCCGCTGGACGAACTTGGCGCCCCGGCCTTCGGGCGGTTATTTTTGTATGCAGCTGTGCCCACGGCCTATTTTTGGCACATGGAGGCCGCTCGCAAAAGTCTCGCGCCATTCCGAGTCCGGCGGACGAAGTTGGCCAGCCCCACCCCCCAAGGCTATAGCCCACCCGTTTTTGTGGCCTTTTTCCGCTGGACGAACTTGGCGCCCCGGCCTTCGGGCGGTTATTTTTGGGCACGGCTGTGTCCGCGGCCTATTTTTGGCACACGGAGGCCGCTCGGAAAGTCTCGCGCCATTCCGAGTCCGGCGGACGAAGTTGGCCAGCCCCACCCCCCAAGGCCATAGCCCACCCGTTTTTGTGGCCTTTTTCCGCTGGACGAACTTGGCGCCCCGGCCTTCGGGCGGTTATTTTTGGGACTGGCTGTGTCCGCGGCCTATTTTTCGCACACGGAGGCCGCTCACAAAGTCTCGCGCCATTCCGAGTCCGGCGGACGAAGTTGGCCAGCCCCACCCCCCAAGGCAATAGCCCACCCGTTTTTGTGGCCCTTTTCCGCTGGACGAACTTGGCGCCCCGGCCTTCGGGCGGTTATTTTTGTATGCAGCTGTGCCCGCGGCCTATTTTTGGCACATGGAGGCCGCTCGCAAAGTCTCGCGCCATTCCGAGTCCGGCGGACGAAGTTGGCCAGCCCCACCCCCCAAGGCTATAGCCCACCCGTTTTTGTGGCCTTTTTCCGCTGGACGAACTTGGCGCCCCGGCCTTCTGGCGGTTATTTTTGGGCGCGGCTGTGCCCGTGGCCAATTTTTGGCACACGGAGGCCGCTCGCAGAGTCTCGCGCCATTCCGAGTCCGGCGGACGAAGTTGGCCAGCCCCACCCCCCAAGGCTATAGCCCACCCGTTTTTGTGGCCTTTTTCCGCTGGACGAACTTGGCGCCCCGGCCTTCGGGCGGTTATTTTTGGGCGCGGCTGTGCCCGCGGCCAATTTTTGGCACACGGAGGCCGCTCGCAGAGTCTCGCGCCATTCCGAGTCCGGCGGACGAAGTTGGCCAGCCCCACCCCCCAAGGCTATAGCCAACCCGTTTTTGTGGCCTTTTTCCGCTGGACGAACTTGGCGCCCCGGCCTTCGGGCGGTTATTTTTGTATGCAGCTGTGCCCACGGCCTATTTTTGGCACATGGAGGCCGCTCGCAAAAGTCTCGCGCCATTTCGAGTCCGGCGGACGAAGTTGGCCAGCCCCACCCCCCAAGGCTATAGCCCACCCGTTTTTGTGGCCTTTTTCCGCTGGACGAACTTGGCGCCCCGGCCTTCGGGCGGTTATTTTTGGGCACGGCTGTGTCAGCGGCCTATTTTTGGCACACGGAGGCCGCTCGCAAAGTCTCGCGCCATTCCGAGTCCGGCGGACGAAGTTGGCCAGCCCCACCCCCCAAGGCCATAGCCCACCCGTTTTTGTGGCCTTTTTCCGCTGGACGAACTTGGCGCCCCGGCCTTCGGGCGGTTATTTTTGGGCATGGCTGTGTCCGCGGCCTATTTTTCGCACACGGAGGCCGCTCACAAAGTCTCGCGCCATTCCGAGTCCGGCGGACGAAGTTGGCCAGCCCCACCCCCCAAGGCAATAGCCCACCCGTTTTTGTGGCCCTTTTCCGCTGGACGAACTTGGCGCCCCGGCCTTCGGGCGGTTATTTTTGTATGCAGCTGTGCCCGCGGCCTATTTTTGGCACATGGAGGCCGCTCGCAAAAGTCTCGCGCCATTCCGAGTCCGGCGGACGAAGTTGGCCAGCCCCACCCCCCAAGGCTATAGCCCACCCGTTTTTGTGGCCTTTTTCCGCTGGACGAACTTGGCGCCCCGGCCTTCTGGCGGTTATTTTTGGGCGCGGCTGTGCCCGTGGCCAATTTTTGGCACACGGAGGCCGCTCGTAGAGTCTCGCGCCATTCCGAGTCCGGCGGACAAAGTTGGCCAGCCCCACCCCCCAAGGCTATAGCCCACCCGTTTTTGTGGCCTTTTTCCACTGGACGAACTTGGCGCCCCGGCCTTCGGGCGGTTATTTTTGGGCGTGGCTGTGCCCGCGGCCTATTTTTGGCACACGGAGGCCGCTCGCAAAGTCTCGCGCCATTCCGAGTCCTGCGGACGAAGTTGGCCAGCCCCACCCCCCAAGGCTATAGCCCACCCGTTTTTGTGGCCTTTTTCCGCTGGACGAACTTGGTGCCCCGGCCTTCGGGCGGTTATCTTTGGGCAAGGCTGTGCCCGCGGCCTATTTTTGGCACACGGAGGCCACTCGCAAAGTCTCGCTCAATTCCGAGTCCGGCGGACGAAGGTGGCCAGCCCCACCCCCCAAGGCTATAACCCACCCGTTTTTGTGGCCTTTTTCCGCTGGACGAACTTGGCGCCCCGGCCTTCGGGCGGTTATTTTTGACACGGCAGTGCGCGCCGCCTATTTGTGGCACACGGAGGCCTCTCGCAGAGTCTCGCGCCATTCCGAGTCCAGCGGACGAAGTTGGCCAGCCCCACCCCCCAAGGCTATAGCCCGCCCGTTTTTGTGGCCTTTTTCCGCTGGACGAACTTGGCGCCCCGGCCTTCGGGCGGTTATTATTGGGCGCGGCTGTGCCCGCGGCCTATTTTTGGCACACGGAGGCCGCTCGCAAAGTGTCGCGCCATTCCGAGTCCGGCGGACGAAATTGGCCAGCCCCACCCCCCAAGGCTATAGCCCATCCCGTTTTTGTGGCCTTTTTCCGTTGGACGAACTTGGCGCCCCGGCCTTCGGGCGGTTATTTTTGGGCATGGCTGTGCCCGCGGCCTATTTTTGGCACACGGAGGCCACTCCCAAAGTCTGGCCCCATTCCGAGTACGGCGGACGAACTTGGCCAGCCTCACCCCCAAGGCTATAGCCCACCCGTTTTTGTTGCCTTTTTCCGCTGGACGAACATGGTGCCCCGGCCTTCGGGCGGTTATCTTTGGGCAAGGCTGTGCCCGCGGCCTATTTTTGGCACACGGAGGCCACTCGCAAAGTCTCGCGCAATTCCGAGTCCGGCGGACGAAGTTGGCCAGCCCCACCCCCCAAGGCTATAACCCACCCGTTTTTGTGGCCTTTTTCCGCTGGACGAACTTGGCGCCCCGGCCTTCGGACGGTTATTTTTGGACACGGCTGTGTCCGCGGCCTATTTTTGGCACACGGAGGCCGCTCGCAAAGTCTCGCGCCATTCCGAGTCCGGCGGACGAAGTTGGCCAGCCCCACCCCCCAAGGCCATAGCCCACCCGTTTTTGTGGCTTTTTCCGCTGGACGAACTTGGCGCCCCGGCCTTCGGGCGGTTATTTTTGGGCATGGCTGTGTCCGCGGCCTATTTTTCGCACACGGAGGCCGCTCACAAAGTCTCGCGCCATTCCGAGTCCGGCGGACGAAGTAGGCCAGCCCCACCCCCCAAGGCAATAGCCCACCCGTTTTTGTGGCCCTTTTCCGCTGGACGAACTTGGCGCCCCGGCCTTCGGGCGGTTATTTTTGTATGCAGCTGTGCCCGCGGCCTATTTTTGGCACATGGAGGCCGCTCGCAAAGTCTCGCGCCATTCCGAGTCCGGCGGACGAAGTTGGCCAGCCCCACCCCCCAAGGCTATAGCCCACCCGTTTTTGTGGCCTTTTTCCGCTGGACGAACTTGGCGCCCCGGCCTTCTGGCGGTTATTTTTGGCATGGCTGTGCCCGTGGGCTAATTTTTGCACACGGAGGCCGCTCGCAAAGTCTCGCGCCATTCCGAGTCCGGCGGACGAAGTTGGCCAGCCCCACCCCCCAAGGCTATAGCCCACCCGTTTTTGTGGCCTTTTTCCGCTGGACGAACTTGGCGCCCCGGCCTTCGGGCGGTTATTTTTGTATGCAGCTGTGCCCGCGGCCTATTTTTGGCACACGGAGGCCGCTCGCAGAGTCTCGCGCCATTCCGAGTCCGGCGGACGAAGTTGGCCAGCCCCACCCCCCAAGGCTATAGCCCACCCGTTTTTGTTGCCTTTTTCCGCTGGACGAACATGGTGCCCCGGCCTTCGGGCGGTTATCTTTGGGCAAGGCTGTGCCCGCGGCCTATTTTTGGCACACGGAGGCCACTCGCAAAGTCTCGCGCAATTCCGAGTCCGGCGGACGAAGTTGGCCAGCCCCACCCCCCAAGGCTATAACCCACCCGTTTTTGTGGCCTTTTTCCGCTGGACGAACTTGGCGCCCCGGCCTTCTGGCGGTTATTTTTGGGCGCGGCTGTGCCCGTGGCCAATTTTTGCACACGGAGGCCGCTCGCAGAGTCTCGCGCCATTCCGAGTCCGACGGACGAAGTTGGCCAGCCCCACCCCCCAAGGCTATAGCCCACCCGTTTTTGTGGCCTTTTTCCGCTGGACGAACTTGGCGCCCCGGCCTTCGGGCGGTTATTTTTGGGCGTGGCTGTGCCCGCGGCCTATTTTTGGCACACGGAGGCCGCTCGCAAAGTCTCGCGCCATTCCGAGTCCGGCGGACGAAGTTGGCCAGCCGCACCCCCCAAGGCTATAGCCCACCCGTTTTTGTTGCCTTTTTCCGCTGGACGAACATGGTGCCCCGGCCTTCGGGCGGTTATCTTTGGGCAAGGCTGTGCCCGCGGCCTATTTTTGGCACACGGAGGCCACTCGCAAAGTCTCGCGCAATTCCGAGTCCGGCGGACGAAGTTGGCCAGCCCCACCCCCCAAGGCTATAACCCACCCGTTTTTGTGGCCTTTTTCCGCTGGACGAACTTGGCGCCCCGGCCTTCGGACGGTTATTTTTGGACACGGCTGTGTCCGCGGCCTATTTTTGGCACACGGAGGCCGCTCGCAAAGTCTCGCGCCATTCCGAGTCCGGCGGACGAAGTTGGCCAGCCCCACCCCCCAAGGCCATAGCCCACCCGTTTTTGTGGCCTTTTTCCGCTGGACGAACTTGGCGCCCCGGCCTTCGGGCGGTTATTTTTGGGCATGGCTGTGTCCGCGGCCTATTTTTCGCACACGGAGGCCGCTCACAAAGTCTCGCGCCATTCCGAGTCCGGCGGACGAAGTAGGCCAGCCCCACCCCCCAAGGCAATAGCCCACCCGTTTTTGTGGCCCTTTTCCGCTGGACGAACTTGGCGCCCCGGCCTTCGGGCGGTTATTTTTGTATGCAGCTGTGCCCGCGGCCTATTTTTGGCACATGGAGGCCGCTCGCAAAGTCTCGCGCCATTCCGAGTCCGGCGGACGAAGTTGGCCAGCCCCACCCCCCAAGGCTATAGCCCACCCGTTTTTGTGGCCTTTTTCCGCTGGACGAACTTGGCGCCCCGGCCTTCTGGCGGTTATTTTTGGGCGCGGCTGTGCCCGTGGCCAATTTTTGCACACGGAGGCCGCTCGCAGAGTCTCGCGCCATTCCGAGTCCGGCGGACAAAGTTGGCCAGCCCCACCCCCCAAGGCTATAGCCCACCCGTTTTTGTGGCCTTTTTCCGCTGGACGAACTTGGCGCCCCGGCCTTCGGGCGGTTATTTTTGGGCGTGGCTGTGCCCGCGGCCTATTTTTTGCACACGGAGGCCGCTCGCAAAGTCTCGCGCCATTCCGAGTCCGGCGGACGAAGTTGGCCAGCCCCACCCCCCAAGGCTATAGCCCACCCGTTTTTGTTGCCTTTTTCCGCTGGACGAACATGGTGCCCCGGCCTTCGGGCGGTTATCTTTGGGCAAGGCTGTGCCCGCGGCCTATTTTTGGCACACGGAGGCCACTCGCAAAGTCTCGCGCAATTCCGAGTCCGGCGGACGAAGTTGGCCAGCCCCACCCCCCAAGGCTATAACCCACCCGTTTTTGTGGCCTTTTTCCGCTGGACGAACTTGGCGCCCCGGCCTTCGGGCGGCTATTTTTTGGCGCGGCTGTGCCCGCGGCCTATTTTTGGCACACGGAGGCCGCTCGCAGAGTCTCGCGCCATTCCGAGTCCGGCGGACGAAGTTGGCCAGCCCCACCCCCCAAGGCTATAGCCCGCCCGTTTTTGTGGCCTTTTTCCGCTGGACGAACTTGGCGCCCCGGCCTTCGGGCGGTTATTATTGGGCGCGGCTGTGCCCGCGGCCTATTTTTGGCACACGGAGGCCGCTCGCAGAGTCTCCCGCCATTCCGAGTCCGGTGGACGAAGTTGGCCAGCCCCACCCCCAAGGCTATAGCCCACCCGTTTTTGTGGCCTTTTTCCGCTGGACGAACTTGGCGCCCCGGCCTTCGGGCGGTTATTTTTGGGCACGGCTGTGTCCGCGGCCTATTTTTGGCACACGGAGGCCGCTCGCAAAGTCTCGCGCCATTCCGAATCCGGCGGACGAAGTTGCCCAGCCCCACCCCACAAGGCTATAGCCCGCCCGTTTTGTGGCCTTTTTCCGCTGGACGAACTTGGCGCCCCGGCCTTCGGGCGGTTATTATTGGGCGCGGCTGTGCCCTCGGCCTATTTTTGGCACATGGAGGCCGCTCGCAAAAGTCTCGCGCCATTCCGAGTCCGGCGGACGAAGTTGGCCAGCCCCCCCCCCCAAGGCTATAGCCCACCCGTTTTTGTGGCCTTTTTCCGCTGGACGAACTTGGCGCCCCGGCCTTCGGGCGGTTATTTTTGGGCACGGCTGTGTCCGCGGCCTATTTTTGGCACACGGAGGCCGCTCGCAAAGTCTCGCGCCATTCCGAGTCCGGCGGACGAAGTTGGCCAGCCCCACCCCCCAAGGCCATAGCCCACCCGTTTTTGTGGCCTTTTTCCGCTGGACGAACTTGGCGTCCCGCCCTTCGGGCGGTTATTATTGGGCGCGGCTGTGCCCGCGGCCAATTTTTGGCACACGGAGGCCGCTCGCAGAGTCTCGCGCCATTTCGAGTCCGGCGGACGAAGTTGGCCAGCCCCACCCCCCAAGGCTATAGCCCACCCATTTTTGTGGCCTTTTTCCGCTGGACGAACTTGGCGCCCCGGCCTTCGGGCGGTTATTTTTGGGCGTGGCTGTGCCCGCGGCCTATTTTTGGCACACGGAGGCCGCTCGCAAAGTCTCGCGCCATTCCGAGTCCGGCGGACGAAGTGGGCCAGCCCCACCCCCCAAGGCAGTAGCCCACCCGTTTTTGTGGCCCTTTTCCGCTGGACGAACTTGGCGCCCCGGCCTTTGGGCGGTTATTTTTGGGCGCGGCTGTGCCCGCGGCCTATTTTTGGCACACGGAGGCAGCACGCAAAGTCTCGCGCCATTCCGAGTCCGGCGGACGAAGTTGGCCAGCCCCACCCCCCAAGCCTATAGCCCACCCGTTTTTGTGGCCTTTTTCCGCTGGACGAACTTGGCGCCCCGGCCTTCGGGCGGTTATTTTTGTATGCAGCTGTGCCCGCGGCCTATTTTTGGCACATGGAGGCCGCTCGCAAAAGGCTCGCGCCATTCCGAGTCCGGCGGACGAAGTTGGCCAGCCCGACCCCCCAATGCTATAGCCCACCCGTTTTTGTGGCCTTTTTCCGCTGGACGAACTTGGCGCCCCGGCCTTCGGGCGGTTATTTTTGTATGCAGCTGTGCCCGCGCCCTATTTTTGGCACATGGAGGCCGCTCGCAAAAGTCTCGCGCCATTCCGAGTCCGGCGGACGAAGTTGGCCAGCCCCACCCCCCAAGGCTATAGCCCACCCGTTTTTGTGGCCTTTTTCCGCTGGACGAACTTGGCGCCCCGGCCTTCGGGCGGTTATTTTTGGACACGGCTGTGTCCGCGGCCTATTTTTGGCACACGGAGGCCGCTCGCAAAGTCTCGCGCCATTCCGAGTCCGGCAGACGAAGTTGGCCAGCCCCACCCCCCAAGCCTATAGCCCACCCGTTTTTGTGGCCTTTTTCCGCTGGACGAACTTGGCGCGCCGGCCTTCGGGCGGTTATTATTGGGCGCGGCTGTGCCCGCGGCCAATTTTTGGCACACGGAGGCCGCTCGCAGAGTCTCGCGCCATTCCGAGTCCGGCAGACGAAGTTGGCCAGCCCCACCCCCCAAGGCTATAGCCCACCCATTTTTGTGGCCTTTTTCCGCTGGACGAACTTGGCGCCCCGGCCTTCGGGCGGTTATTTTTGGGCGCGGCTGTGCCCGCGGCCTATTTTTGGCACACGGAGGCCGCTCAAAAAGTCTCGCGCCATTCCGAGTCCGGCGGACGAAGTTGGCCAGCCCCACCCCCCAAGGCAATAGCCCACCCGTTTTTGTGGCCCTTTTCCGCTGGACGGACTTGGCGCCCCGGCCTTCGGGCGGTTATTTTTGGGCGCGGCTGTGCCCGCGGCCTATTTTTGGCACACGGAGGCCGCACGCAAAGTCTCGCGCCATTCCGAGTCCGGCGGACGAAGTTGGCCAGCGCCACCCCCCAAGCCTATAGCCCACCCGTTTTTGTGGCCTTTTTCCGCTGGACGAACTTGGCGCCCCGGCCTTCGGGCGGTTATTTTTGTATGCAGCTGTGCCCGCGGCCTATTTTTGGCACATGGAGGCCGCTCGCAAAAGTCTCGCGCCATTCCGAGTCCGGCGGACGAAGTGGGCCAGCCCCACCCCCCAAGGCTATAGCCCACCCGTTTTTGTGGCCTTTTTCCGCTGGACGAGCTTGGCGCCCCGGCCTTCGGGCGGTTATTTTTGTATGCAGCTGTGCCCGCGGCCTATTTTTGGCACATGGAGGCCACTCGCAAAAGTCTCGCGCCATTCCGAGTCCGGCGGACGAAGTTGGCCCGCCCCCCCCCCCAAGGCCATAGCCCACCCGGTTTTGTGGCCTTTTTCCGCTGGGCGAGCGTGGCGCCCGGCCTTGGGGCGGTTATTTTTGGGCACGGCTGTGTCCGACCCTATTTTTGGCACACGGAGGCCGCTCGCAAAGTCTCGCGCCATTCCGAGTCCGGCGGACGAAGTTGGCCAGCCCCACCCCCCAAGGCCATAGCCCACCCGTTTTTGTGGCCTTTTTCCGCTGGACGAACTTGGCGTCCCGCCCTTCGGGCGGTTATTATTGGGCGCGGCTGTGCCCGCGGCCAATTTTTGGCACACGGAGGCCGCTCGCAGAGTCTCGCGCCATTTCGAGTCCGGCGGACGAAGTTGGCCAGCCCCACCCACCAAGGCTATAGCCCACCCATTTTTGTGGCCTTTTTCCGCTGGACGAACTTGGCGCCCCGGCCTTCGGGCGGTTATTTTTGGGCGTGGCTGTGCCCGCGGCCTATTTTTGGCACACGGAGGCCGCTCGCAAAGTCTCGCGCCATTCCGAGTCCGGCGGACGAAGTGGGCCAGCCCCACCCCCCAAGGCAGTAGCCCACCCGTTTTTGTGGCCCTTTTCCGCTGGACGAACTTGGCGCCCCGGCCTTTGGGCGGTTATTTTTGGGCGCGGCTGTGCCCGCGGCCTATTTTTGGCACACGGAGGCCGCACGCAAAGTCTCGCGCCATTCCGAGTCCGGCGGACGAAGTTGGCCAGCCCCACCCCCCAAGCCTATAGCCCACCCGTTTTTGTGGCCTTTTTCCGCTGGACGAACTTGGCGCCCCGGCCTTCGGGCGGTTATTTTTGTATGCAGCTGTGCCCGCGGCCTATTTTTGGCACATGGAGGCCGCTCGCAAAAGGCTCGCGCCATTCCGAGTCCGGCGGACGAAGTTGGCCAGCCCGACCCCCCAAGGCTATAGCCCACCCGTTTTTGTGGCCTTTTTCCGCTGGACGAACTTGGCGCCCCGGCCTTCGGGCGGTTATTTTTGTATGCAGCTGTGCCCGTGGCCTATTTTTGGCACATGGAGGCCGCTCGCAAAAGTCTCGCGCCATTCCGAGTCCGGCGGACGAAGTTGGCCAGCCCCACCCCCCAAGGCTATAGCCCACCCGTTTTTGTGGCCTTTTTCCGCTGGACGAACTTGGCGCCCCGGCCTTCGGGCGGTTATTTTTGGACACGGCTGTGTCCGCGGCCTATTTTTGGCACACGGAGGCCGCTCGCAAAGTCTCGCGCCATTCCGAGTCCGGCGGAAGAAGTTGGCCAGCCCCACCCCCCAAGCCTATAGCCCACCCGTTTTTGTGGCCTTTTTCCGCTGGACGAACTTGGCGCGCCGGCCTTCGGGCGGTTATTATTGGGCGCGGCTGTGCCCGCGGCCAATTTTTGGCACACGGAGGCCGCTCGCAGAGTCTCGCGCCATTCCGAATCCGGCGGACGAAGTTGGCCAGCCCCACCCCCCAAGGCTATAGCCCACCCATTTTTGTGGCCTTTTTCCGCTGGACGAACTTGGCGCCCCGGCCTTCGGGCGGTTATTTTTGGGCTCGGCTGTGCCCGCGGCCTATTTTTGGCACACGGAGGCCGCTCGCAAAGTCTCGCGCCATTCCGAGTCCGGCGGACGAAGTTGGCCAGCCCCACCCCCCAAGGCAATAGCCCACCCGTTTTTGTGGCCCTTTTCCGCTGGACGGACTTGGCGCCCCGGCCTTCGGGCGGTTATTTTTGGGCGCGGCTGTGCCCGCGGCCTATTTTTGGCGCACGGAGGCCGCACGCAAAGTCTCGCGCCATTCCGAGTCCGGCGGACGAAGTTGGCCAGCGCCACCCCCCAAGCCTATAGCCCACCCGTTTTTGTGGCCTTTTTCCGCTGGACGAACTTGGCGCCCCGGCCTTCGGGCGGTTATTTTTGTATGCAGCTGTGCCCGCGGCCTATTTTTGGCACATGGAGGCCGCTCGCAAAGTCTCGCGCCATTCCGAGTCCGGCGGACGAAGTGGGCCAGCCCCACCCCCCAAGGCTATAGCCCACCCGTTTTTGTGGCCTTTTTCCGCTGGACGAACTTGGCGCCCCGGCCTTCGGGCGGTTATTTTTGTATGCAGCTGTGCCCGCGGCCTATTTTTAGCACATGGAGGCCGCTCGCAAAAGTCTCGCGCCATTCCGAGTCCTGCGGACGAAGTTGGCCAGCCCCACCCCCCAAGGCTATAGCCCACCCGTTTTTGTGGCCTTTTTCCGCTGGACGAACTTGGCGCCCCGGCCTTCGGGCGGTTATTTTTGGGCACGGCTGTGTCCGCGGCCTATTTTTGGCACACGGAGGCCGCTCGCAAAGTCTCGCGCCATTCGGAGTCCGGCGGACGAAGTTGGCCAGCCCCACCCCCCAAGGCCATAGCCCACCCGTTTTTGTGGCCTTTTTCCGCTGGACGAACTTGGCGCCCCGGCCTTCGGGCGGTTATTTTTGGGCGCGGCTGTGCCCGCGGCCTATTTTTGGCACACGGAGGCCGCTCGCAAAGTCTCACGCCATTCCGAGTCCGGCGGACGAATCTGGCCAGCCCCACCCCCCAAGGCCATAGCCCACCCGTTTTTGTGGCCTTTTTCCGCTGGACGAACTTGGCGCCCCGGTCTTCGGGCGGTTATTTTTGCGCGCGGCTGTGCCCGCGGCCTATTTTTGGCACACGGAGGCCGCTCGCAAAGTCTCGCGCCATTCCGAGTCCGGCGGACGAAGTTGGCCAGCCCCACCCCCCAAGCCTATAGCCCACCCGTTTTTGTGGCCTTTTTCCGCTGGACGAACTTGGCGCCCCGGCCTTCGGGCGGTTATTTTTGTATGCAGCTGTGCCCGCGGCCTATTTTTGGCACATGGAGGCCGCTCGCAAAAGTCTCGCGCCATTCCGAGTCCTGCGGACGAAGTGGGCCAGCCCCACCCCCCAAGGCTATAGCCCACCCGTTTTTGTGGCCTTTTTCCGCTGGACGAGCTAGGCGCCCCGGCCTTCGGGCGGTTATTTTTGTATGCAGCTGTGCCCGCGGCCTATTTTTGGCACATGGAGGCCGCTCACAAAAGTCTCGCGCCATTCCGAGTCCTGCGGACGAAGTTGGCCAGCCCCACCCCCCAAGGCTATAGCCCACCCGTTTTTGTGGCCTTTTTCCGCGGGACGAACTTGGCGCCCCGGCCTTTGGGCTGTTATTTTTGGGTGCGGATGTGCCTGCGGCCTATTTTTGGCACACGGAGGCCGCTCGCAAAGTCTCGCGCCATTCCGAGTGCGGCGGACGAAGTTGGCCAGCCCCACCCCCCAAGACTATAGCCCACCCGTTTTTGTGGCCTTTTTCCGCTGGACGAACTTGGCGCCCCGGCCTTCGGGCGGTTATTTTTGGGCGCGGCTGTGCCCGCGGCCTATTTTTGGTACACGGAGGCCCCTCGCAAAGTGTCGCGCCATTCGGAGTCCGGCGGACGAAGTTGGCCAGCCCCACCCCCCAAGGCCATAGCCCACCCGTTTTTGTGGCCTTTTTCCGCTGGACGAACTTGGCGCCCCGGCCTTCGGGCGGTTATTTTTGGCGCCCGCTGTGCCCGCGGCCTATATTTGGCACAAGGAGGCCGGTCGCAAAAGTCTCGCGCCATTCCGAGTCCGGAGGACGTAGTGGGCCAGCCCCACCCCCCAAGGCTATAGCACACCCGTTTTTGTGGGCTTTTTCCGCTGGGCGAACTTGGCGCCCGGCCTTGGGCGGTTATTTTTGGCACGGCTGTGTCCGCGGCCTATTTTTGGCACACGGAGGCCGCTCGCAAAGTCTCGCGCCATTCCGAGTCCGGCGGACGAAGTTGGCCAGCCCCACCCCCCAAGGCCATAGCCCACCCGTTTTTGTGGCCTTTTTCCGCTGGACGAACTTGGCGCCCCGGCCTTCGGGCGGTTATTTTTGGGCGGGGCTGTGCCCGCGGCCTATTTTTGGCACACGGAGGCCGCTCGCAAAGTCTCACGCCATTCCGAGTCCGGCGGACGAATCTGGCCAGCCCCACCCCCCAAGGCCATAGCCCACCCGTTTTTGTGGCCTTTTTCCGCTGGACGAACTTGGCGCCCCGGTCTTCGGCAGTTATTTTTGGGCGCGGCTGTGCCCGCGGCCTATTTTTGGCACACGGAGGCCGCACGCAAAGTCTCGCGCCATTCCGAGTCCGGCGGACGAAGTTGGCCAGCGCCACCCCCCAAGCCTATAGCCCACCCGTTTTTGTGGCCTTTTTCCGCTGGACGAACTTGGCGCCCCGGCCTTTGGGCGGTTATTTTTGTATGCAGCTGTGCCCGCGGCCTATTTTTGGCACATGGAGGCCGCTCGCAAAAGTCTCGCGCCATTCCGAGTCCGGCGGACGAAGTGGGCCAGCCCCACCCCCCAAGGCTATAGCCCACCCGTTTTTGTGGCCTTTTTCCGCTGGACGAGCTTGGCGCCCCGGCCTTCGGGCGGTTATTTTTGTATGCAGCTGTGCCCGCGGCCTATTTTTGGCACATGGAGGCCGCTCGCAAAAGTCTCGCGCCATTCCGAGTCCTGCGGACGAAGTTGGCCAGCCCCACCCCCCAAGGCTATAGCCCACCCGTTTTTGTGGCCTTTTTCCGCGGGACGAACTTGGCGCCCCGGCCTTTGGGCTGTTATTTTTGGGTGCGGATGTGCCTGCGGCCTATTTTTGGCACACGGAGGCCGCTCGCAAAGTCTCGCGCCATTCCGAGTGCGGCGGACGAAGTTGGCCAGCCCCACCCCCCAAGGCTATAGCCCACCCGTTTTTGTGGCCTTTTTCCGCTGGACGAACTCGGCGCCCCGGCCTTCGGGTGGTTATTTTTGGGCGCGGCTGTACCCGCGGCCTAGTTTTGGATCACGGAGGTCACTCACAAAGTCTCGCGCCATTCTGAGTCCGGCGGACGAAGTTGGCCAGCCCCACCCCCCAAGGCTATAGCCCACCCGTTTTTGTGGCCTTTTTACGCTGGACGAACTTGGCGCCCCGGCCTTCGGGCGGTTATTTTTGGGCGCGGCTGTGCCCGCGGCCTATTTTTGGGACACGGAGGCCACTCGCAAAGTCTCGCGCCATTCCGAGTCCGGCGGACGAAGTTGGCCAGCCCCACCCCCCAATGCTATAGCCCACCCGTTTTTGTGACCTTTTTCCGCTGGACGAACTTGGCGCCCCGGCCTTCGGGCGGTTATTTTTGCGCGCGGCTGTGCCCGCGGCCTATTTTTGGCACACGGAGGCCGCTCGGAAAGTCTCACGCCATTCCGAGTCCGGCGGACGAATCTGGCCAGCCCCACCCCCCAAGGCCATAGCCCACCCGTTTTTGTGGCCTTTTTCCGCTGGACGAACTTGGCGCCCCGGCCTTCGGGCGGTTATTTTTGGGCGCGGCTGTGCCCGCGGTCTATTTTTGGCACACGGAGGCCGCTCGCAAAGTCTCGCGCCATTCCGAGTCCGGCGGACGAAGTTGGCCAGCCCCACCCCCCAAGGCTATAGCCCACCCGTTTTTGTGGCCTTTTTCCGCTGGACGAACTTGGCGCCCCGGCCTTCGGGCGGTTATTTTTGGGGGCACCTGTGCCCGCGGCCTATTTTTGGCACACGGAGGCCGCTCGCAAAGTCTCGCGCCATTCCGAGTCCGGCGGACGAAGTTGGCCAGCCCCACCCCCCAAGGCTATAGCCCACCCGTTTTTGTGGCCTTTTTCCGCTGGACGAACTTGGCGCCCCGGCCTTCGGGCGGTTATTTTTGGGCGCGGCTGTGCCCGCAGCCTATTTTTGGCACACGGAGGCCGCTCGCAAAGTCTCGCGCCATTCCGAGTCCGGCGGACGAAGTTGGCCAGCCCCACCCCCCAAGGCTATAGCCCACCCGTTTTTGTGGCCTTTTTCCGCTGGACGAACTTGGCGCCCCGGCCTTCGGGCGGTTATTTTTGGGCGCGGCTGTGCCCGCGGTCTATTTTTGGCACACGGAGGCCGCTCGCAAATTCTCACGCCATTCCGAGTCCGGCGGACGATGTTGGCCAGCCCCACCCCCCAAGGCCATAGCCCACCCGTTTTTGTGGCCTTTTTCCGCTGGACGAACTTGGCGCCCCGGCCTTTGGGCGGTTATTTTTGGGCGCGGCTGTGCCTGCGGCCTATTTTTGGCACACGGAGGCCACTCGCAAAGTCTCGCGCCATTCCGAGTCCGGCGGACGAAGTTGGCCAGCCCCACCCCCCAAGGCTATAGCCCACCCGTTTTTGTGGCCTTTTTCCGCTGGACGAACTTGGCGCCCCGGCCTTCGGGCGGTTATTTTTGGGCGCCGCTGTGCCCGTGGCCTATTTTTGGCACACGGAGGCCGCTCGCAAAGTCTCGCGCCATTCCGAGTCCGGCGGACGAAGTTGGCCAGCCCCACCCCCCAAGGCTATAGCCCACCCGTTTTTGTGGCCTTTTTCCGCTGGATGAACTTGGCGCCCCGGCCTTCGGGCGGTTATTTTTGAGCGCGGCTGCGCCCGCGGCCTATTTTGGCACACGGAGGCCGCTCGCAAAGTCTCGCGCCATTCCGAGTCCGGCGGACGAAGTTGGCCAGCCCCACCCCCCAAGGCTATAGAGTGGCCTTTTTCCGCTGGGCGAACTTGGCGCCCCGGTCTTCGTGCGGTTATTTTTGGGGGTAGCTGAGCCCGCAGCCTATTTTTGGCACACGGAGGCCGCTCGCAAAGTCTCGCGCCATTCCGAGTCCGGCGGACGAAGTTGGCCAGCCCCACCCCCCAAGGCTATAGCCCACCCGTTTTTGTGGCCTTTTTCCGCTGGACGAACTTGGCGCCCCGGCCTTCGGGCGGTTATTTTTTGGCGCGGCTGTGCCCGCGGCCTATTTTTGGCACACGGAGACCGCTCGCAAAGTCTCGCGCCCTTCCGAGTCCGGCGGACGAAGTTGGCCAGCCCCACCCCCCAAGGCTATAGCCCACCCGTTTTTGTGGCCTTTTTCCGCTGGACGAACTTGGCGCCCCGGCCTTCGGGCGGTTATTTTTGGGCGCTGCTGTGCCCGCAGCCTATTTATGGAACACGGAGGCCCCTCGCAAAGTCTCGCGCCATTCCGAGTCCGGCGGACGAAGTTGGCCGGCCCCACCTCCCAAGGCAGTAGCCCACCCGTTTTTGTGGCCTTTTTCTGCTGGACGAACTTGGCGCCCCGGCCTTCGGGCGGTTATTTTTGGGCGCGGCTGTGCCCGCAGCCTATTTTTGGCACACGGAGGCCGCTCGCAAAGTCTCGCGCCATTCCGAGTCCGGCGGACGAAGTTGGGCAGCCCCACCCCCCAAGGCTATAGCCCACCCGTTTTTGTGGTCTTTTTCCGCTGGACGAACTTGGCGCCCCGGCCTTCGGGCGGTTATTTTTGGGCGCGGCTGTGCCCGCGGCCATTTTTGGCACATGGAGGCAGCTCGCAAAGTCTCGCGCCATTCCGAGTCCGGCGGACGAAGTTGGCCAGCCCCACCCCCCATGGCTATAGCCCATCCGTTTTTGTGGCCTTTTTCCGCTGGACGAACTTGGCGCCCCGGCCTTCGGGAGGTTATTTTTGGGCGCGGCTGTGCCCGCGGCCTATTTTTGGCACACGGAGGCCGCTCGCAAAGTCTCGCGCCATTCCGAGTCCGGCGGACGACGTTGGCCAGCCCCACCCCCCAAGGCTATAGCCCACCCGTTTTTGTGGCCTTTTTCCGCTGGAGCCTTGGCGCCCGGCCTTCGGGCGGTTATTTTGGCCTTGTTATTTTGGAACACGGAGGCCGCTCGCAAAGTCTCGCGCCATTCGAGTCCGGCGGACGGTTAGGCAATAGCCCACCCGTTTTGTGGCCTTTTTCCGCTGGCCGAACTTGGCGCCCGGCCTTGGGCGGTTATTTTGGGCGAGGCTGTGCCCGCAGCCTAATTTAGCCACACGGAGGCCGCTCGCAAAGTCTCGCGCCATTCCGAGTCCGGCGGACCCAGTTTGGCCAGCCCCACCTCCCAAGGCAAAAGCCCACCCGTTTTTGTGGTCTTTTTCCGCTGGCCGAACTTGGCGCCCGGCCTTGGGCAGTTATTTTTGGGCGAGGCTGTGCCCGCAGCCTATTTTTTTGGCACACGGAGGCCGTTCGCAAAGTCTCGCGCCATTCCGAGTCCGGCGGACGAAGTTGGCCAGCCCCACCCCCAAGCAGGCTATAGCCCATCCGTTTTTGTGGTCTTTTTCGTTGGGACGAACTTGGCGTCCCGGCCTTCGGGCAGTTATTTTTGGGCGCGGCTGTGCCCGCGGCCTATTTTTGGCACACGGAGGGCGTTCGTAAAGTCTCGCGCTATTCCGAGTCCGGCGGACGAAGTTGGCAGGCCCCACCCCCCATGGCTATAGCCCATCCGTTTTTGTGGCCTTTTTCCGTTGGACGAACTTGGCGCCCCGGCCTTCGGGCGGTTATTTTTGGGCGCGGCTGTGCCCGCGGCCTATTTTTGGCACACGGAGGCCCCTCGCAAAGTCTCGCGCCATTCCGAGTCCGGCGGACGAAGTTGGCCAGCCCCACCCCCCAAGGCTATAGCCCACCCGTTTTTGTGGCCTTTTTCCGCTGGACGAACTTGGCGCCCCGGCCTTCGGGCGGTTATTTTTGGGCGCGGCTGTGCCCGCGGCCTATTTTTGGGACACGGAGGCCCCTCGCAAAGTCTCGCACCATTCCGAGTTCGGCGGACGAAGTTGGCCAGCCCCACCCCCCAAGGCTATAGCCCACCCGTTTTTGTGGCCTTTTTCCGCTGGACGAACTTGGCGCCCCAGCCTTCGGGCGGTTATTTTTGGGCGCGGCTGTGCCCGCGGCCTATTTTTGGCTAACGGAGGACCCTCGCAAAGTCTCGCGCCATTCCGAGTCCGGCGGACGAAGTTGGCCAGCCCCACCCCCCAAGGCTATAGCCCACCCGTTTTTGTGGCCTTTTTCCGCTGGACAAACATGGCGCCCCGGCCTTCGGGCGGTTATTTTTGGGCGCGGCTGTGGTCGCGGCCTATTTTTGTCACACGGAGGACCCTCGCAAAGTCTCGCGCCGCTCCGAGTCCGGCGGACGAAGATGGCCAGCCCCACCCCCCAAGGCTATAGCCCACCCGTTTTTGTGGTCTTTTTCCGCTGGACGAACTTGGCGCTCCGGCCTTCGGGCGGTAATTTTTTGGCTCGGCTGTGCCCGCGGCCTATTTTTGGCACACGGAGGCCCCTCGCAAAGTCTCGCGCCATTCCGAGCCCGGCGGATGAAGTTGGCCAGCCCCACCCCCTAAGGCTATAGCCCACCCGTTTTTGTGGCCTTTTTCCGCTGGACGAACTTGGCGCCCCGGCCTTCGGGCGGTTAGTTTTGGGCGCGGCTTTGCCCGCAGACTATTTTTGGCACATGGAGGCCCCTCGCAGAGTCTCGCGCCATTTCGAGTCCGGCGGACGAAGTTGGCCAGCCCCACCCCCCAAGGCTATAGCCCACCCGTTTTTGTGGCCTTTTTCCGCTGGACGAACTTGGCGCCCCGGCCTTCGGGCGGTTATTTTTGGGCGCGGCTGTGCCCGCGGCCTATTTTTGGCACACGGAGGCCGCTCGCAAAGTCTCGCGCTATTCCGAGTCCGGCGGACGAAGTTGGCCAGCCCCACCCCCCAAGGCTATAGCCCACCCGTTTTTGTGGCCTTTTTCCGCTGGACGAACTTGGCGCCCCGGCCTTCGGGCGGTTATTTTTGGGCGCAGCTGTGCCCGCGGCCTATTTTTGGCACACGGAGGCCGCTCGCAAAGTCTCACGCCATTCCGAGTCCGGCGGACGAAGTTGGCCAGCCCCACCCCCCAAGGCTATAGCCCACCCGATTTTGTGGCCTTTTCCGCTGGACGAACTTGGCGCCCCGGCCTTCGGGCGGTTATTTTTGGGCGCGGCTGTGCCCGCAGCCTATTTTTGGAACACGGAGGCCGCTCGCAAAGTCTCGCGCCATTCCGAGTCCGGCGGACGAAGTTGGCCGGCCCCACCTCCCAAGGCAGTAGCCCACCCGTTTTTGTGGCCTTTTTCCGCTGGACGAACTTGGCGCCCCGGCCTTCGGGCGGTTATTTTTGGGCGCGGCTGTGCTCGCAGCCTATTTTTGGCACACGGAGGCCGCTCGCAAAGTCTCGCGCCATTCCGAGTCCGGCGGACGAAGTTGGGCAGCCCCACCCCCCAAGGCTATAGCCCACCCGTTTTTGTGGTCTTTTTCCGCTGGACGAACTTGGCGCCCCGGCCTTCGGGCGGTTATTTTTGGGCGCGGCTGTGCCCGCGGCCTATTTTTGGCACATGGAGGCAGCTCGCAAAGTCTCGCGCCATTCCGAGTGCGGCGGACGAAGTTGGCCAGCCCCACCCCCCATGGCTATAGCCCATCCGTTTTTGTGGCCTTTTTCCGCTGGACGAACTTGGCGCCCGGCCTTCGGGAGGTTATTTTTGACGCGGCTGTGCCCGCGGCCTATTTTTGCGCACACGGAGGCCGCTCGTAAAGTCTCGCGCCATTCCGAGTCCGGCGGACGGTTGGCCAGCCCCACCCCCAAGGCTATAGCCCACCCGTTTTGTGGCCTTTTTCCGCTGGATGAACTTGGCGCCCGGCCTTCGGGCGGTTATTTTTTTGCCGGCTGTGCCCGCAGCCTATTTTTGGAACACGGAGGCCGCTCGCAAAGTCTCGCGCCATTCCGAGTCCGGCGGACGAAGTTGGCCAGCCCCACCTCCCAAGGCAATAGCCCACCCGTTTTTGTGGCCTTTTTCCGCTGGACGAACTTGGCGCCCCGGCCTTCGGGCGGTTATTTTTGGGCGAGGCTGTGCCCGCAGCCTATTTTTGGCACACGGAGGCCGCTCGCAAAGTCTCGCGCCATTCCGAGTCCGGCGGACGAAGTTGGCCAGCCCCACCCCCCAAGGCTATAGCCCACCCGTTTTTGTGGTCTTTTTCCGCAGGACGAACTTGGCGCCCCGGCCTTCGGGCAGTTATTTTTGGGCGCGGCTGTGCCCGCGGCCTATTTTTGGCACACGGAGGGCGTTCGTAAAGTCTCGCGCTATTCCGAGTCCGGCGGACGAAGTTGGCAGGCCCCACCCCCCATGGCTATAGCCCATCCGTTTTTGTGGCCTTTTTCCGCTGGACGAACTTGGCGCCCCGGCCTTCGGGCGGTTATTTTTGGGCGCGGCTGTGGCCGCGGCCTATTTTTGGCACACGGAGGCAACTCGCAGAGTCTCGCGCCATTTCGAGTCCGGCGGACGAAGTTGGCCAGCCCCACCCCCCAAGGCTATAGCCCACCCGTTTTTGTGGCCTTTTTCCGCTGGACGAACTTGGTGCCCCGGCCTTCGGGCGGTAATTTTTTGGCTCGGCTGTGCCCGCGGCCTATTTTTGGCACACGGAGGCCCCTCGCAAAGTCTCACGCCATTCCGAGCCCGGCGGATGAAGTTGGCCAGCCCCACCCCCTAAGGCTATAGCCCACCCGTTTTTGTGGCCTTTTTCCGCTGGACGAACTTGGCGCCCCGGCCTTCGGGCGGTTAGTTTTGGGCGCGGCTTTGCCCGCGGACTATTTTTGGCACATGGAGGCCCCTCGCAGAGTCTCGCGCCATTTCGAGTCCGGCGGACGAAGTTGGCCAGCCCCACCCCCCAAGGCTATAGCCCACCCGTTTTTGTGGCCTTTTTCCGCTGGACGAACTTGGCGCCCCGGCCTTCGGGAGGATATTTTTGGGCGCAGCTGTGCCCGAGGCCTATTTTTGGCACACGGAGGCCGCTCGCAAAGTCTCATCCCATTCTGAGTCCGGCGGACGAACTTGGCCAGCCCCACCCCCCAAGGCTATAGCCCCCCCGTTGTTCTGGCCTTTTTCCGCTGGACGAACTTGGCGCCCGGCCTTCGGGCGGTTATTTTTGGCGCGGCTGTGCCCGCAGCCTATTTTTGGAACACGGAGGCCGCTCGCAAAGTCTCGCGCCATTCCGAGTCCGGCGGACGAAGTGGGCCGGCCCCCCCTCCCAAGGCAGTAGCCCACCCGTTTTTGTGGCCTTTTTCCGCTGGACGAACTTGGCGCCCCGGCCTTCGGGCGGTTATTTTTAGGCGCGGCTGTGCTGCAGCCTATTTTTGGCACACGGAGGCCGCTCGCAAAGTCTCGCGCCATTCCGAGTCCGGCGGGACGAGTTGGCCAGCCCCACCCCCAAGGCTATAGCCCACCCGTTTTTGTGGCCTTTTTCCGCTGGACGAACTTGGCGCCCCGGCCTTCGGGCGGTTATTTTTGGGCGCGGCTGTGCCCGCGGCCTATTTTTGGCACATGGAGGCAGCTCGCAAAGTCTCGCGCCATTCCGAGTCCGGCGGACGAAGTTGGCCAGCCCCACCCCCCAAGGCTATAGCCCACCCGTTTTTGTGGACCTTTTCCGCTGGGACGAACTTGGCGCCCCGGCCTTCGGGAGGTTATTTTTGGACGCGGCTGTGCCCGCGGCCTATTTTTGGGCACACGGAGGCCGCTCGTAAAGTCTCGCGCCATTCCGAGTCCGGCGGACGAAGTTGGCCAGCCCCACCCCCCAAGGCTATAGCCCACCCGTTTTTGTGGCCTTTTTCCGCTGGACGAACTTGGCGCCCCGGCCTTCGGGCGGTTATTTTTGGGCGCGGCTGTGCCCGCAGCCTATTTTTGGAACACGGAGGCCGCTCGCAAAGTCTCGCGCCATTCCGAGTCCGGCGGACGAAGTTGGCCAGCCCCACCTCCCAAGGCAATAGCCCACCCGTTTTTGTGGCCTTTTTCCGCTGGACGAACTTGGCGCCCCGGCCTTCGGGCGGTTATTTTTGGGCGAGGCTGTGCCCGCAGCCTATTTTTGGCACACGGAGGCCGCTCGCAAAGTCTCGCGCCATTCCGAGTCCGGCGGACGAAGTTGGCCAGCCCCACCCCCCAAGGCTATAGCCCACCCGTTTTTGTGGTCTTTTTCCGCTGGACGAACTTGGCGCCCCGGCCTTCGGGCGGTTATTTTTGGGCGCGGCTGTGCTCGCAGCCTATTTTTGGCACACGGAGGCCGCTCGCAAAGTCTCGCGCCATTCCGAGTCCGGCGGACGAAGTTGGGCAGCCCCACCCCCCAAGGCTATAGCCCACCCGTTTTTGTGGTCTTTTTCCGCTGGACGAACTTGGCGCCCCGGCCTTCGGGCGGTTATTTTTGGGCGCGGCTGTGCCCGCGGCCTATTTTTGGCACATGGAGGCAGCTCGCAAAGTCTCGCGCCATTCCGAGTCCGGCGGACGAAGTTGGCCAGCCCCACCCCCCATGGCTATAGCCCATCCGTTTTTGTGGCCTTTTTCCGCTGGACGAACTTGGCGCCCCGGCCTTCGGGAGGTTATTTTTGGACGCGGCTGTGCCCGCGGCCTATTTTTGGCACACGGAGGCCGCTCGTAAAGTCTCGCGCCATTCCGAGTCCGGCGGACGAAGTTGGCCAGCCCCACCCCCCAAGGCTATAGCCCACCCGTTTTTGTGGCCTTTTTCCGCTGGACGAACTTGGCGCCCCGGCCTTCGGGCGGTTATTTTTGGGCGCGGCTGTGCCCGCAGCCTATTTTTGGAACACGGAGGCCGCTCGCAAAGTCTCGCGCCATTCCGAGTCCGGCGGACGAAGTTGGCCAGCCCCACCTCCCAAGGCAATAGCCCACCCGTTTTTGTGGCCTTTTTCCGCTGGACGAACTTGGCGCCCCGGCCTTCGGGCGGTTATTTTTGGGCGAGGCTGTGCCCGCAGCCTATTTTTGGCACACGGAGGCCGCTCGCAAAGTCTCGCGCCATTCCGAGTCCGGCGGACGAAGTTGGCCAGCCCCACCCCCCAAGGCTATAGCCCACCCGTTTTTGTGGTCTTTTTCCGCAGGGGCGAACTTGGCGCCCGGCCTTCGGGCAGTTATTTTTGGGCGCGGCTGTGCCCAAGGCCTATTTTTTTAGCACACGGAGGGCCGTCGGAAAGTCTCGCGCTATTCCGAGTCCGGCGGACGAAGTTGGCAGGCCCCACCCCCCATGGCTATAGCCCATCCGTTTTTGTGGCCTTTTTCCGCTGGACGAACTTAGCGCCCCGGCCTTCGGGCGGTTATTTTTGGGCGCGGCTGTGGCCGCGGCCTATTTTTGGCACACGGAGGCAACTCGCAGAGTCTCGCGCCATTTCGAGTCCGGCGGACGAAGTTGGCCAGCCCCACCCCCCAAGGCTATAGCCCACCCGTTTTTGTGGCCTTTTTCCGCTGGACGAACTTGGTGCCCCGGCCTTCGGGCGGTAATTTTTTGGCTCGGCTGTGCCCGCGGCCTATTTTTGGCACACGGAGGCCCCTCGCAAAGTCTCACGCCATTCCGAGCCCGGCGGATGAAGTTGGCCAGCCCCACCCCCTAAGGCTATAGCCCACCCGTTTTTGTGGCCTTTTTCCGCTGGACGAACTTGGCGCCCCGGCCTTCGGGCGGTTAGTTTTGGGCGCGGCTTTGCCCGCGGACTATTTTTGGCACATGGAGGCCCCTCGCAGAGTCTCGCGCCATTTCGAGTCCGGCGGACGAAGTTGGCCAGCCCCACCCCCCAAGGCTATAGCCCACCCGTTTTTGTGGCCTTTTTCCGCTGGACGAACTTGGCGCCCCGGCCTTCGGGCGGTTATTTTTGGGCGCAGCTGTGCCCGCGGCCTATTTTTGGCACACGGAGGCCGCTCGCAAAGTCTCACGCCATTCCGAGTCCGGCGGACGAAGTTGGCCAGCCCCACCCCCCAAGGCTATAGCCCACCCGTTTTTGTGGCCTTTTTCCGCTGGACGAACTTGGCGCCCCGGCCTTCGGGCGGTTATTTTTGGGCGCGGCTGTGCCCGCAGCCTATTTTTGGAACACGGAGGCCGCTCGCAAAGTCTCGCGCCATTCCGAGTCCGGCGGACGAAGTGGGCCGGCCCCACCTCCCAAGGCAGTAGCCCACCCGTTTTTGTGGCCTTTTTCCGCTGGACGAACTTGGCGCCCCGGCCTTCGGGCGGTTATTTTTGGGCGCGGCTGTGCTCGCAGCCTATTTTTGGCACACGGAGGCCGCTCGCAAAGTCTCGCGCCATTCCGAGTCCGGCGGACGAAGTTGGGCAGCCCCACCCCCCAAGGCTATAGCCCACCCGTTTTTGTGGTCTTTTTCCGCTGGACGAACTTGGCGCCCCGGCCTTCGGGCGGTTATTTTTGGGCGCGGCTGTGCCCGCGGCCTATTTTTGGCACATGGAGGCAGCTCGCAAAGTCTCGCGCCATTCCGAGTCCGGCGGACGAAGTTGGCCAGCCCCACCCCCCATGGCTATAGCCCATCCGTTTTTGTGGCCTTTTTCCGCTGGACGAACTTGGCGCCCCGGCCTTCGGGAGGTTATTTTTGGACGCGGCTGTGCCCGCGGCCTATTTTTGGCACACGGAGGCCGCTCGTAAAGTCTCGCGCCATTCCGAGTCCGGCGGACGAAGTTGGCCAGCCCCACCCCCCAAGGCTATAGCCCACCCGGTTTTGTGGCCTTTTTCCGCTGGACGAACTTGGCGCCCCGGCCTTCGGGCGGTTATTTTTGGGCGCGGCTGTGCCCGCGGCCTATTTTTGGAACACGGAGGCCGCTCGCAAAGTCTCGCGCCATTCCGAGTCCGGCGGACGAAGTTGGCCAGCCCCACCCCCCAAGGCTATAGCCCACCCGTTTTTGTGGCCTTTTTCCGCTGGACGAACTTGGCGCCCCGGCCTTCGGGCGGTTATTTTTGGGCGCGGCTGTGCCCGCAGCCTATTTTTGGCACACGGAGGCCGCTCGCAAAGTCTCGCGCCATTCCGAGTCCGGCGGACGAAGTTGGCCAGCCCCACCCCCCAAGGCTATAGCCCACCCGTTTTTGTGGTCTTTTTCCGCTGGACGAACTTGGCGCCCCGGCCTTCGGGCGGTAATTTTTTGGCTCGGCTGTGCCCGCGGCCTATTTTTGGCACACGGTGGCCCCTCGCAAAGTCTCGCGCCATTCCGAGCCCGGCGGATGAAGTTGGCCAGCCCCACCCCCTAAGGCTATAGCCCACCCGTTTTTGTGGCCTTTTTCCACTGGACGAACTTGGCGCCCCGGCCTTCGGGCGGTTAGTTTTGGGCGCGGCTTTGCCCGCGGACTATTTTTGGCATATGGAGGCCCCTCGCAGAGTCTCGCGCCATTTCGAGTCCGGCGGACGAAGTTGGCCAGCCCCACCCCCCAAGGCTATAGCCCACCCGTTTTTGTGGCCTTTTTCCGCTGGACGAACATGGCGCCCCGGCCTTCGGGTGGTTATTTTTGGGCGCGGCTGTGCCCGCGGCCTATATTTGGCACACGGAGGCCCCTCGCAAAGTCTCGCGCCATTCCGAGTCCGGCGGACGAAGTTGGCCAGCCCCACCCCCCAAGGCTATAGCCCACCCGTTTTTGTGGCATTTTTCCGCTGGACGAACTTGGCTCCCCGGCCTTCGGGCGGTTATTTTTGGACGCGGCTGCGCCCGCGGACTATTTTTGGCACACGGAGGCCCCTCGCAAAGTCTCGCGCCATTCCGAGTCCGGCGGACGAAGTTGGCCAGCCCCACCCCCCAAGGCTATAGCCAACCCGTTTTTGTGGGCTTTTTCCGCTGGACGAACTTGGCGTCCCGGCCTTCGTGCGGTTATTTTTGGACGCGGCTGTGCCCGCAGCCTATTTTTGGCACACGGAGGCCCCTCGCAAAGTCTCGCGCCATTCCGAGTTCGGCGGACGAAGTTGGCCAGCCCCACCCCCCAAGGCTATAGCCCACCCGTTTTTGTGGCCTTTTTCCGCTGGTCGAACTTGGCGCCCCGGCCTTCGGGCGGTTATTTTTGGGCGCGGCTGTGCCCGCAGCCTATTTTTGGCACACGGAGGACCCTCGCAAAGTCTCGCGCCATTCCGAGTCCGGCGGACGAAGTTGGCCAGCCCCACCCCCCAAGGCTATAGCCCACCCGTTTTTGTGGCATTTTTCCGCTGGTCGAACTTGGCGCCCCGGCCTTCGGGTGGTTATTTTTGGGCGCGGCTGTGGCCACGGCCTATGTTTGGCACACGGAGGACCCTCGCAAAGTCTCGCGCCATTCCGAGTCCGGCGGACGAAGTTGGCCAGCCCCACCCCCCAAGGCTATAGCCCACCCGTTTTTGTGGCCTTTTTCCGTTGGACGAACTTGGCGCCCCGGCCTTCGGGCGGTTAGTTTTGGGCGCGGCTTTGCCCGCGGACTATTTTTGGCACATGGAGGCCCCTCGCAGAGTCTCGCGCCATTCCGAGTCCGGCGGATGAAGTTGGCCAGCCCCACCCCCCAAGGCTATAGCCCACCCGTTTTTGTGGCCTTTTTCCGTTGGACGAACTTGGCGTCCCGGCCTTCGTGCGGTTATTTTTGGACGCGGCTGTGCCCGCAGCCTATTTTTGGCACACGGAGGCCCCTCGCAAAGTCTCGCGCCATTCCGAGTTCGGCGGACGAAGTTGGCCAGCCCCACCCCCCAAGGCTATAGCCCACCCGTTTTTGTGGCCTTTTTCCGTTGGACGAACTTGGCGCCCCGGCCTTCGGGCGGTTATTTTTGGGCGCGGCTGTGCCCGCGGCCTATTTTTGGCACACGGAGGACCCTCGCAAAGTCTCGCGCCATTCCGAGTCCGGCGGACGAAGTTGGCCAGCCCCACCCCCCAAGGCTATAGCCCACCCGTTTTTGTGGCATTTTTCCGCTGGTCGAACTTGGCGCCCCGGCCTTCGGGTGGTTATTTTTGGGCGCGGCTGTGGCCACGGCCTATGTTTGGCACACGGAGGACCCTCGCAAAGTCTCGCGCCATTCCGAGTCCGGCGGACGAAGTTGGCCAGCCCCACCCCCCAAGGCTACAGCCCACCCGTTTTTTGTGGCCTTTTTCCGTTGGACGAACTTGGCGCCCCGGCCTTCGGGCGGTTAGTTTTGGGCGCGGCTTTGCCCGCGGACTATTTTTGGCACATGGAGGCCCCTCGCAAAGTCTCGCGCCATTCCGAGTCCGGCGGACGAAGTTGGCCAGCCCCACCCCCCAAGGCTATAGCCAACCCGTTTTTGTGGGCTTTTTCCGCTGGACGAACTTGGCGTCCCGGCCTTCGTGCGGTTATTTTTGGACGCGGCTGTGCCCGCAGCCTATTTTTGGCACACGGAGGCCCCTCGCAAAGTCTCGCGCCATTCCGAGTTCGGCGGACGAAGTTGGCCAGCCCCACCCCCCAAGGCTATAGCCCACCCGTTTTTGTGGCCTTTTTCCGTTGGACGAACTTGGCGCCCCGGCCTTCGGGCGGTTATTTTTGGGCGCGGCTGTGCCCGCGGCCTATTTTTGGCACACGGAGGACCCTCGCAAAGTCTCGCCATTCCGAGTCCGGGGCGGACGAGTTGGCCAGCCCCACCCCCCAAGGCTATAGCCCACCCGTTTTTGTGGCATTTTTCCGCTGGTCGAACTTGGCGCCCCGGCCTTCGGGTGGTTATTTTTGGGCGCGGCTGTGGCCACGGCCTATGTTTGGCACACGGAGGACCCTCGCAAAGTCTCGCGCCATTCCGAGTCCGGCGGACGAAGTTGGCCAGCCCCACCCCCCAAGGCTACAGCCCACCCGTTTTTTGTGGCCTTTTTCCGTTGGACGAACTTGGCGCCCCGGCCTTCGGGCGGTTAGTTTTGGGCGCGGCTTTGCCCGCGGACTATTTTTGGCACATGGAGGCCCCTCGCAGAGTCTCGCGCCATTCCGAGTCCGGCGGATGAAGTTGGCCAGCCCCACCCCCCAAGGCTATAGCCCACCCGTTTTTGTGGCCTTTTTCCGCTGGACGAACTTGGCGCCCCGGCCTTCGGGTGGTTATTTTTGGGCGCGGCTGTGGCCACGGCCTATTTTTGGCACACAGAGGACCCTCGCAAAGTCTCGCGCCATTCCGAGTCCGGCGGACGAAGTTGGCCAGCCCCACCCCCCAAGGCTATAGCCCACCCGTTTTTGTGGCCTTTTTCCGCTGGACGAACTTGGCGCCCCGGCCTTCGGGCGGTTATTTTTGGGCCCGGCTGTGCCCGCGGCCTATTTTTGGCACACAGAGGCCCCTCGTAAAGTCTCGCGCCATTCCGAGTCCGGCGGACGAAGTTGGCCAGCCCCACCCCCCAAGGCTATAGCCCACCCGTTTTTGTGGCCTTTTTCCGTTGGACGAGCTTGGCGCCCCGGCCTTCGGGCGGTTAGTTTTGGGCGCGGCTTTGCCCGCGGACTATTTTTGGCACATGGAGGCCCCTCGCAGAGTCTCGCGCCATTCCGAGTCTGGCGGATGAAGTTGGCCAGCCCCACCCCCCAAGGCTATAGCCCACCCGTTTTTGTGGCCTTTTTCCGCTGGACGAACTTGGCGCCCCGGCCTTCGGGCGGTTATTTTTGGGCGCGGCTGAGGCCACGGCCTATTTTTGGCACACGGAGGACCCTCGCAAAGTCTCGCGCCATTCCGAGTCCGGCGGACGAAGTTGGCCAGCCCCACCCCCCAAGGCTATAGCCCACCCGTTTTTGTGGCCTTTTTCCGCTGGACGAACTTGGCGCCCCGGCCTTGGGGCGGTTATTTTTGGGCGCGGCTGTGGCCGCGGCCTATTTTTGGCACACAGAGGCCCCTCGTAAAGTCTCGCGCCATTCCGAGTCCGGCGGACGAAGTTTGCCAGCCCCACCCCCCAAGGCTATAGCCCACCCGTTTTTGTGGCCTTTTTCCGTTGGACGAACTTGGCGCCCCGGCCTTCGGGCGGTTAGTTTTGGGCGCGGCTTTGCCCGCGGACTATTTTTGGCACATGGAGGCCCCTCACAGAGTCTCGCGCCATTTCGAGTCCGGCGGACGAAGTTGGCCAGCCCCACCCTCCAAGGCTATAGCCCCCCCGTTTTTGTGGCCTTTTTCCGCTGGACGAACTTGGTGCCCCGGCCTTCGGGCGGTTCTTTTTTGGCTCGGCTGTGCCCGCGGCCTATTTTTGGCACATGGAGGCCCCTCGCAGAGTCTCGCGCCATTCCGAGTCCGGCGGACGAAGTTGGCCAGCCCCACCCCCCAAGGCTATAGCCCACCCGTTTTTGTGGCCTTTTTCCGCTGGACGAACTTGGCACCCCGGCCTTCGGGCGGTTAATTTTTGGCGCGGCTGTGGCCGCGGCCTATTTTTGGCACACGGAGGACCCTCGCAAAGTCTCGCGCCATTCCGAGTCCGGCGGACGAAGTTGGCCAGCCCCACCCCCCAAGGCTATAGCCCACCCGTTTTTGTGGCCTATTTCCGCTGGACGAACTTGGCGCCCCGGCCTTCGGGCGGTTATTTTTGGGCGCGGCTGTGCCCGCGGCCTATTTTTGACACACGGAGGCCCCTCGCAAAGTCTCGCGCCATTCCGAGTCCGGCGGACGAAGTTGGCCAGCCCCACCCCCCAAGGCTATAGCCCACCCGTTTTTGTGGCCTATTTCCGCTGGACGAACTTGGCGCCCCGGCCTTCGGGCGGTTATTTTTGGGCGCGGCTGTGCCCGCGGCCTATTTTTGACACACGGTGGCCCCTCGCAAAGTCTCGCGCCATTCCGAGTCTGGCGGACGAAGTTGGCCAGCCCCACCCCCCAAGGCTATAGCCCACCCGTTTTTGTGGCCTTTTTCCGCTGGACGAACTTGGCGCCCCGGCCTTCGGGCGGTTATTTTTGGGCGCGGCTTTGCCCGCGGACTATTTTTGGCACACAGAGGCCCCTCGTAAAGTCTCGCGCCATTCCGAGTCCGGCGGACGAAGTTGGCCAGCCCCACCCTCCAAGGCTATAGCCCTCCCGTTTTTGTGGCCTTTTTCCGTTGGACGAACTTGGTGCCCCGGCCTTCGGGCGGTTATTTTTTGGCTCGGCTTTGCCCGCGGCCTATTTCTGGCACATGGAGTCCCCTCGCAAAGTGTCGCGCCATTCCGAGTCCGGCGGACGAAGTTGGCCAGCCCCACCCCCCAAGGCTATAGCCCCCCCGTTTTTGTGGCCTTTTTCCGCCTGACGAACTTGGTGCCCCGGCCTTCGGGCGGTTATTTTTTGGCTCGGCTGTGCCCGCGGCCTATTTTTGGCACATGGAGTCCCCTCGCAAAGTGTCGCGCCATTCCGAGTCCGGCGGATGAAGTTGGCCAGCCCCACCCCCCAAGGCTATAGCCCACCCGTTTTTGTGGCCTTTTTCCGCTGGACGAACATGGCGCCCCGGCCTTCGGGTGGTTATTTTTGGGCGCGGCTGTGCCCGCGGCCTATTTTTGGCACACGGAGGCCCCTCGCAAAGTCTCGCGCCATTCCGAGTCCGGCGGACGAACTTGGCCAGCCCAACCCCCCAAGGCTATAGCCCACCCGTTTTTGTGGCCTTTTTCCGCTGGACGAACTTGGCTCCCCGGCCTTCGGGCAGTTATTTTTGGACGCGGCTGTGCCCGCGGCCTATTTTTGGCACACGGAGGCCCCTCGCAAAGTCTCGCGCCATTCCGAGTTCGGCGGACGAAGTTGGGCAGCCCCACCCCCCAAGGCTATAGCCCACCCGTTTTTGTGGCCTTTTTCCGCTGGACGAACTTGGCGCCCCGGCCTTCGGGCGGTTATTTTTGGGCGCGGCTGTGCCCACGGCCTATTTTTGGCACACGGAGGACCCTTGCAAAGTCTCGCGCCATTCCGAGTCCGGCGGACGAAGTTGGCCAGCCCCACCCCCCAAGGCTATAGTCCACCCGTTTTTGTGGCCTTTTTCCGCTGGACAAACTTGGCGCCCCGGCCTTCGGGCGGTTATTTTTGGGCGCGGCTGTGGCCGCGGCCTATTTTTGGCACACGGAGGACCCTCGCAAAGTCTCGCGCCATTCCGAGTCCGGCGGACGAAGTTGGCCAGCCCCACCCCCCAAGGCTATAGCCCACCCGTTTTTGTGGCCTTTTTCCGCTGGACGAACTTGGCGCCCCGGCCTTCGGGCGGTTATTTTTGGGCGCGGCTGTGGCCGCGGCCTATTTTTGGCACACAGAGGCCCCTCGTAAAGTCTCGCGCCATTCCGAGTCCGGCGGACGAAGTTGGCCAGCCCCACCCCCCAAGGCTATAGCCCACCCGTTTTTGTGGCCTTTTTCCGATGGACGAACTTGGCGCCCCGGCCTTCGGGCGGTTAGTTTTGGGCGCGGCTTTGCCCGCGGACTATTTTTGGCACATGGAGGCCCCTCGCAGAGTCTCGCGCCATTTCGAGTCCGGCGGACGAAGTTGGCCAGCCCCACCCCCCAAGGCTATAGCCCACCCATTTTTGTGGCCTTTTTCCGCTGGATAAACATGGCGCCCCGGCCTTCGGGTGGTTATTTTTGGGCGCGATTGTGCCCGCGGCCTATTTTTGGCACACGGAGGCCCCTCGCAAAGTTTCGCGCCATTCCGAGTCCGGCGGACGAAGTTGGCCAGCCCCACCCCCCAAGGCTATAGCCCACCCGTTTTTGTGGCCTTTTTCCGCTGGACGAACTTGGCGCCCCGGCCTTCGGGCGGTTATTTTTGGGCGCGGCTGTGCCCGTGACCTATTTTTGGCACACGGAGGCCCCTCGCAAAGTTTCGCGCCATTCCGAGTCCGGCGGACGAAGTTGGCCAGCCCCACCCCCCTAGGCTATAGCCCACCCGTTTTTGTGGCCTTTTTCCGCTGGACGAACTTGGCGCCCCGGCCTTCGTGCGGTTATTTTTGGATGCGGCTGTGCCCGCGGCCTATATTTGGCACACGGAGGCCCCTCGCAAAGTCTCGCGCCATTCCGTGTTCGGCGGACGAAGTTGGCCAGCCCCACCCCCCAAGGCTATAGCCCACCCGTTTTTGTAGCCTTTTTCAGCTGGACGAACTTGGCGCCCCGGCCTTCGGGCGATTATTTTTGGGCGCGGCTGTGCCCGCGGCCTATTTTTGGCACACGGAGGTCCCTCGCAAAGTCTCGCACCATTCCGAGTCCGGCGGACGAAGTTGGCCAGCCCCACCCCCCAAGGCTACAGCCCACCCGTTTTTGTGGCCTTTTTCCGCTGGACGAACTTGGCGCCCCGGCCTTCGGGCGGTTATTTTTGGGCGCGGCTGTGCCCGTGACCTATTTTTGGCACACGGAGGCCCCTCGCAAAGTTTCGCGCCATTCCGAGTCCGGCGGACGAAGTTGGCCAGCCCCACCCCCCTAGGCTATAGCCCACCCGTTTTTGTGGCCTTTTTCCGCTGGACGAACTTGGCGCCCCGGCCTTCGTGCGGTTATTTTTGGATACGGCTGTGCCCGCGGCCTATATTTGGCACACGGAGGCCCCTCGCAAAGTCTCGCGCCATTCCGAGTTCGGCGGACGAAGTTGGCCAGCCCCACCCCCCAAGGCTATAGCCCACCCGTTTTTGTGGCCTTTTTCCGCTGGATAAACATGGCGCCCCGGCCTTCGGGTGGTTATTTTTGGGCGCGATTGTGCCCGCGGCCTATTTTTGGCACACGGAGGCCCCTCGCAAAGTTTCGCGCCATTCCGAGTCCGGCGGACGAAGTTGGCCAGCCCCACCCCCCAAGGCTATAGCCCACCCGTTTTTGTGGCCTTTTTCCGCTGGACGAACTTGGCGCCCCGGCCTTCGGGCGGTTATTTTTGGGCGCGGCTGTGCCCGTGACCTATTTTTGGCACACGGAGGCCCCTCGCAAAGTTTCGCGCCATTCCGAGTCCGGCGGACGAAGTTGGCCAGCCCCACCCCCCTAGGCTATAGCCCACCCGTTTTTGTAGCCTTTTTCAGCTGGACGAACTTGGCGCCCCGGCCTTCGGGCGATTATTTTTGGGCGCGGCTGTGCCCGCGGCCTATTTTTGGCACACGGAGGTCCCTCGCAAAGTCTCGCGCCATTCCGAGTCCGGCGGACGAAGTTGGCCAGCCCCACCCCCCAAGGCTACAGCCCACCCGTTTTTGTGGCCTTTTTCCGCTGGACGAACTTGGCGCCCCGGCCTTCGGGCGGTTATTTTCGGGCGCGGCTGTGTCCGCGGCCTATTTTTGGCACACGGAAGCCCCTCGCAAAGTCTCGCGCCATTCCGAGTCTGGCGGACGAAGTGGGCCATCCCCACCCCCCAAGGCTATAGCCCACCCGTTTTTGTGGCCTTTTTCCGCTGGACGAACTTGGCGCCCTGGGCTTCGGGCGGTTATTTTTGGGCGCGGCTGTACCTGCGGCCTATCTTTGGCACACGTAGGCCCCTCGCAAAGTCTCGCGCCATTCCGAGTCCGGTGGACGAAGTTGGCCAGCCCCACCCCCCAAGGTTATAGCCCACCCGTTTTTGTGGCCTTTCTCCGCTGGACGAACTTGGCGCCCCGGCCTTCGGGCGGTTATTTTTGGGCGCGGCTGTACCTGCGGCCTATTTTTCGCACACGGAGGCCCCTCGCAAAGTATCGCGCCATTCCGAGTCCGGCGGACGAAGTTGTTCAGCCCCACCCCCCAAGGCTATAGCCCACCCGTTTTTGTGGCCTTTCTCCGCTGGACGAACTTGGCGCCCCGGCCTTCGAGCGGTTATTTTTGGGCGCGGCCGTGCCCGCGGCCTATTTTTGGCACACGGAGGTCCCTCGCAAAGTCTCGCGCCATTCCGAGTCCGTCGGACGAAGTTGGCCAGCCCCACCCCCCAAGGCTACAGCCCACCCGTTTTTGTAGCCTTTTTCAGCTGGACGAACTTGGCGCCCCGGCCTTCGGGCGATTATTTTTGGGCGCGGCTGTGCCCGCGGCCTATTTTTGGCACACGGAGGTCCCTCGCAAAGTCTCGCGCCATTCCGAGTCCGGCGGACGAAGTTGGCCAGCCCCACCCCCCAAGGCTACAGCCCACCCGTTTTTGTGGCCTTTTTCCGCTGGACGAACTTGGCGCCCCGGCCTTCGGGCGGTTATTTTTGGGCGCGGCTGTGTCCGTAGCCTATTTTTGGCACACGGAGGCCCCTCGCAAAGTCTCGCGCCATTCCGAGTCCGGCAGACGAAGTTGGCCAGCCCCACCCCCCAAGGCTATAGCCCACCCGTTTTTATGGCCTTTTTCCGCTGGACGAAATTGGCGCCCCGGCCTTCGGGCAGTTATTTTTGGACGCGGCTGTGCCCGCGGCCTATTTTTGGCACTCGGAGGCCCCTCGCAAAGTCTCGCGCCATTCCGAGACCTGCGGACGAAGTTGGCCAGCCCCACCCCCCAAGGCTATAGCCCACCCGTTTTTATGGCCTTTTTCCGCTGGACGAAATTGGCGCCCCGGCCTTCGGGCAGTTATTTTTGGACGCGGCTGTGCCCGCGGCCTATTTTTGGCACTCGGAGGCCCCTCGCAAAGTCTCGCGCCATTCCGAGACCTGCGGACGAAGTTGTTCAGCCCCACCCCCCAAGGCTATAGCCCACCCGTTTTTGTGGCCTTTTTCCGCTGGACGAACTTGGCGCCCTGGGCTTCGGGCGGTTATTTTTGGGCGCGGCTGTACATGCGGCCTATTTTTGGCACACGTAGGCCCCTCGCAAAGTCTCGCGCCATTCCGAGTCCGGCGGACGAAGTTGGCCAGCCCCACCCCCCAAGGTTATAGCCCACCCGTTTTTGTGGCCTTTCTCCGCTGGACGAACTTGGCGCCCCGGCCTTCGGGCGGTTATTTTTGGGCGCGGCTGTACCTACGGCCTATTTTTGGCACACGGAGGCCCCTCGCAAAGTATCGCGCCATTCCGAGTCCGGCGGACGAAGTTGTTCAGCCCCACCCCCCAAGGCTATAGCCCACCCGTTTTTGTGGCCTTTCTCCGCTGGACGAACTTGGCGCCCCGGCCTTCGAGCAGTTATTTTTGGGCGCGGCTGTGCCCGTGGCCTATTTTTGGCACACGGAGGTCCCTCGCAAAGTCTCGCGCCATTCCGAGTCCGTCGGACGAAGTTGGCCAGCCCCACCCCCCAAGGCTACAGCCCACCCGTTTTTGTGGCCTTTTTCCGCTGGACGAACTTGGCGCCCCGGCCTTCGGGTGGTTATTTTTGGGCGCGGCTGTGCCCGCCACACGGAGGCCCCTCGTAAAGTCTCGCGCCATTCCGAGTCCGGCGGACGAAGTTGGCCAGCCCCACTCCCCAAGGCTATAACCCTCCCGTTTTTGTGGCCTTTTTCCGCTGGACGAACTTGGCGCCCCGGCCTTCGTGCGGTTATTTTTGAGCGCGGCTTTGCCCGCGGCCTATTTTTGGCACACGGAGGCCCCTCGCAAAGTCTCGCGCCATTCCGAGTCCGGCGGACGAAGTTGGCCAGCCCCACCCCCGAAGGCTATAGCCCACCCATTTTTGTGGCCTTTTTCCGCTGGACGAACTTGGCGCCCCGGCCTTCGGGCGGTTCTTTTTGGGTGCGGCTGCGCCCGCGGCCTATTTTTGGCACATGGGGGCCCCTCGCAAAGTCTCGCGCCATTCCGACTCCGGCGGACGAAGTTGGCCAGCCCCACCCCCCAAGGCTATAGCCCACCCGTTTTTGTTGCCTTTTTCCGCTGGACGAACTTGGCGCCCCGGCCTTCGGGCGGTTATTTTTGGGCGCGGCTGTGTCCGCAGCCTATTTTTGGCACACGGAGGCCCCTCGCAAAGTCTCGCGCCATTCCGAGTCCGGCAGACGAAGTTGGCCAGCCCCACCCCCCAAGGCTATAGCCCACCCGTTTTTATGGCCTTTTTCCGCTGGACGAAATTGGCGCCCCGGCCTTCGGGCAGTTATTTTTGGACGCGGCTGTGCCCGCGGCCTATTTTTGGCACTCGGAGGCCCCTCGCAAAGTCTCGCGCCATTCCGAGACCTGCGGACGAAGTTGGCCAGCCCCACCCCCCAAGGCTATAGCCCACCCGTTTTTATGGCCTTTTTCCGCTGGACGAAATTGGCGCCCCGGCCTTCGGGCAGTTATTTTTGGACGCGGCTGTGCCCGCGGCCTATTTGTGGCACTCGGAGGCACCTCGCAAAGTCTCGCGCCATTCCGAGACCTGCGGACGAAGTTGTTCAGCCCCACCCCCCAAGGCTATAGCCCACCCGTTTTTGTGGCCTTTCTCCGCTGGACGAACTTGGCGCCCCGGCCTTCGAGCAGTTATTTTTGGGCGCGGCTGTGCCCGCGGCCTATTTTTGGCACACGGAGGTCCCTCGCAAAGTCTCGCGCCATTCCGAGTCCGTCGGACGAAGTTGGCCAGCCCCACCCCCCAAGGCTATAGCCCACCCGTTTTTGTGGCCTTTTTCCGCTGGACGAACTTGGCGCCCCAGCCTTCGGGCGCTTAGTTTTGGGCGCGGCTGTGCCCGCGGCCTATTTTTGGCACACGGAGGCCCCTTGCAAAGTCTCGCGCCATTTCGAGTCCGGCGGACGAAGTTGGCCAGCCCCACCCCCCAAGGCTATAGCCCACCCGTTTTTGTGGCCTTTTTCCGCTGGACGAACTTGGCGCCCCGTCCTTCGGGTGGTTATTTTTGGGCACGGCTGTGCCCGCGGTCTATTTTTGGCACACGGAGGCCCCTCGGAAAGTCCCCCGCCATTCCGAGTCCGGCGGACGAAGTTGGCCAGCCCCACCCCCCAGGGCTATAGCCCACCCGTTTTTGTGGCCTTTTTCCGCTGGACGAACTTGGCGCCCCGGCCTTCGGGCGGTTATTTTTGGGCGTGGCTGCGCCCGCGGCATATTTTTCGCACATGGAGGCCACTCGCAAAGTCTCGCGCCATTCCGAGTCCGGCGGACGAAGTTGGCCAGCCCCACCCCCCAAGGCTATAGCCCACCCGTTTTTGTGGCCTTTTTCCGCTGGACAAACTTCACGCCCCGGTCTTCGGGCGGTTATTTTTGGGCGCGGCTGTGGCCGAAGCCTATTTTTGGCACACGGAGGCCCCTCGCAAAGTCTCGCGCCATTCGGAGTCCGGCGGACGAAGTTGCCCAGCCCCACCCCCCAAGGCTATAGCCCACCCGTTTTTGTGGCCTTTTTCCGCTGGACGAACTTGGCGCCCCGGCCTTCGGGCGGTTATTTTTGGGCGCGGCTGTGCCCGCGGCGTATTTTTGGCACACGGAGGCCCCTCGCAAAGTCCCCCGCCATTCCGAGTCCGGCGGACGAAGTTGGCCAGCCCCACCCCCCAAGGCTATAGCCCACCCGTTTTTGTGGCCTTTTTCCGCTGGACGAACTTGGCGCCCCGGCCTTCGGGCGGTTATTTTTGGGTGCGGCTGTGCCCGCGGCCTATTTTTGGCACACGGAGGCCCCTCGCAAAGTCCCCCGCCATTCCGAGTCCGGCGGACGAAGTTGGCCAGCCCCACCCCCAAGGCTATAGCCCACCCGTTTTTGTGGCCTTTTTCCGCTGGACGAACTTGGCGCCCCGGCCTTCGGGCGGTTATTTTTGGGCGCGGCTGTGCCCGCGGCCTATTTTTGGCACACGGAGGCCCCTCGCAAAGTCTCGCGCCATTCCGAGACCTGCGGACGAAGTTGGCCAGCCCCACCCCCCAAGGCTATAGCCCACCCGTTTTTGTGGCCTTTTTCCGCTGGACGAACTTGGCGCCCCGGCCTTTGGGCGGATATTTTTGGGCGCGGCTTTGCCCACGGCCTATTTTTGGCACACGGAGGCCCCTCGCAAAGTCTCGCGCCATTCCTGGTCTGGCGGACGAGGTTGGCCAGCCCCACCCCCCAAGGCTATAGCCCACCCGTTTTTGTGGCCTTTTTCCGCTGGACGAACTTGGCGCCCCGGCCTTCGGGAGGTTATTTTTGGACGCGGCTGTGCCCGCGGCCTATTTTTGGCACACGGAGGCCACTCGCAAAGTCTCGCGCCATTCCGAGTCCGGCGGACGAAGTTGGCCAGCCCCACCCCCCAAGGCTATAGCCCACCCGTTTTTGTTGCCTTTTTCCGCTGGACGAACTTGGCGCCCCGGCCTTCGGGCGGTTATTTTTGGCCAGCCCCACCCCAAGGGCTGTGCCCACCCGTTTTTGTGGCCTTTTTTTGGACACTTGGCGGAGGGCCTCGGAAAGTCCCCGCCATTCCGAGTCCGGCGGACGGACCCAGTTGGCCAGCACCACCCCCAGGGCTATAGCCCACCCGTTTTTGTGGCCTTTTTCCGCTGGACGAACTTGGCGCCCCGGCCTTCGGGCGGTTATTTTTGGGCGCGGCTGTGCCCGCGGCCTATTTTTGGCACACGGAGGCCCCTCGCAAAGTCCCCCGCCATTCCGAGTCCGGCGGACGAAGTTGGCCAGCCCCACCCCCCAAGGCTATAGCCGACCCGTTTTTGTGGCCTTTTTCCGCTGGACGAACTTGGCGCCCCGGCCTTCGGGCGGTTATTTTGGGGTGCGGCTGTGCCCGCGGCCTATTTTTGGCACACGGAGGCCCCTCGCAAAGTCTCGCGCCATTCCGAGTCCGGCGGACGAAGTTGGCCAGCCCCACCCCCCAAGGCTATAGCCCACCCGTTTTTGTGGCCTTTTTCCGCTGGACGAACTTGGCGCCCCGGCCTTTGGGAGGTTAGTTTTGGGCGCGGCTGTGCCCGCGCCCTATTTTTGGCACACGGAGGCCCCTCGCAAAGTCTCGCGCCATTCCGAGTCCGGCGGACGAAGTTGGCCAGCCCCACCCCCCAAGGCTATGACCCACCCGTTTTTGTGGCCTTTTTCCGCTGGACGAACTGGGCGCCCCGGCCTTCGGGCGGTTATTTTTGGGCGCGGCTGTGCCCGCGGCCTATTTTTGGCACACGGAGGCCCCTCGCAAAGTCTCGCGCCATTCCGAGTCCGGCGGACTAAGTTGGCCAGGCCCACCCCCCAAGGCTATAGCCCACCCGTTTTTGTGGCCTTTTTCCGCTGGACGAACTTGGCGCCCCGGCCTTCGGGCGGTTATTTTTGGGCGCGGTTGTGTCCGCGGCCTATTTTTGGCACACGGAGGCCCCTCGCAAAGTCTCGCGCCATTCCGAGTCCGGCGGACGAAGTTGGCCTGCCCCACCCCCCAAGGCTATAGCCCACCCGTTTTTGTGGCCTTTTTCCGCTGGACGAACTTGGCGCCCCGGCCTTCGGGCGGTTATTTTTGGGCGCGGCTGTGTCCGGGCCTATTTTTGGCACACACGGAGGCCCCTCGCAAATTCTCGCGCCACTACGAGTCCGGCTGACGAAGTTGGCCAGCCCCACCCCCAAGGCTATAGCCCAACCGTGATGTGGCCTTTTTCCGCTGGACGAACTTGGCGCCCCGGCCTTCGGTCGGTTATGTTGGGCGCGGCTGTGCCCGCGGCCGATATTTGGCACACGGAGGCCCCTCGCAAAGACTCGCGCCATTCCGAGTCCGGCGGACGGCCAGTTGGCCAGCCCCACCCCCAAGGCTATAGCCCACCCGTTTTGTGGCCTTTTTCCGCTGGACGAACTTGGCGCCCGGCCTTCGGGCGGATATTTTTAGGCGCGGCTGTGCCCGCGAGGCTATTTTTCGCACACGGAGGCCCCTCTAAACGTCTCGCAGCATTCCGAGTCCGGGCGGACGACGTGGGCCAGCCCCACCCCCAAGGCGATAGCCCACCCGTTTTTGTAGCCTTTTTCCGCTGGACGAACTTGGCGCCCCGGCATTCGGGCGGTTATTTTTGGGCGCGGCTGTTCCCGCGGCCTATTTTTGCCACACGGAGGCCCCTCGCAAAGTCTCGCGCCATTCCGAGTCCGGCGGACGAAGTTGGCCAGCCCCACCCCCCAAGGCTATAGCCCACCTGTTTTGTGGCCTTTTTCCGCTGGACGAACTTGGCGCCCCGGCCTTCGGGCGGTTATTTTTGGGCGCGGTTGTGCCCGCGGCCTATTTTTGGCACACGGAGGCCCCTCGCAAAGTCTCGCACCATTCCGAGTCCGGCGGACGAAGTTGGCCTGCCCCACCCCCCAAGGCTATAGCCCACCCGTTTTTGTGGCCTTTTTCCGCTGGACGAACTTGGCGCCCCGGCCTTTGGGAGGTTATTTTTGGGCGCGGCTGTGTCCGCGGTCTATTTTTGGCACACGGAGGCCCCTCGCAAAGTCTCGCGCCATTCCGAGTCCGGCGGACGAAGTTGGCCAGCCCCACCCCCCAAGGCTATAGCCCACCCGTTTTTGTGGCCTTTTTCCGCTGGACGAACTTGGCGCCCCGGCCTTCGGGCGGTTATTTTTGGGCGCGGCTGTGCCCGCGGCCGATTTTTGGCACACGGAGGCCCCTCGCAAAGTCTCGCGCCATTCCGAGTCCGGCGGACGAAGTTGGCCAGCCCCACCCCCCAAGGCTATAGCCCACCCGTTTTTGTGGCCTTTTTCCGCTGGACGAACTTGGCGCCCCGGCCTTCGGGCGGATATTTTTGGGCGCGGCTGTGCCCGCGGGCTATTTTTCGCACACGGAGGCCCCTCGAAAAGTCTCGCACCATTCCGAGTCCGGCGGACGAAGTTGGCCAGCCCCACCCCCCAAGGCTATAGCCCACCCGTTTTTGTAGCCTTTTTCCGCTGGACGAACTTGGCGCCCCGGCATTCGGGCGGTTATTTTTGGGCGCGGCTGTTCCCGCGGCCTATTTTTGCCACACGGAGGCCCCTCGCAAAGTCTCGCGCCATTCCGAGTCCGGCGGACGAAGTTGGCCAGCCCCACCCCCCAAGGCTATAGCCCACCCGTTTTTGTGGCCTTTTTCCGCTGGACGAACTTGGCGCCCCGGCCTTTGGGAGGTTATTTTTGGGCGCGGCTGTGCCCGCGGTCTATTTTTGGCACACGGAGGCCCCTCGCAAAGTCTCGCGCCATTCCGAGTCCGGCGGACGAAGTTGGCCAGCCCCACCTCCCAAGGTTATAGCCAACCCGTTTTTGTGGCCTTTTTCCGCTGGACGAATTTGGCGCCCCGGCCTTCGGGCGGTTATTTTTGGGCGCGGCTGTGCCCGCGGCCTATTTTTGGCACACGGAGGCCCCTCACAAAGTCTCGCGCCATTCCGAGTCCGGCGGACGAAGTTGGCCAGCCCCACCTCCCAAGGTTATAGCCAACCCGTTTTTGTGGCCTTTTTCCGTTGGACGAATTTGGCGCCCCGGCCTTCGGGCGGTTATTTTTTGGCGCGGCTGTGCCCGCGGCCTATTTTTGGCACACGGAGGCCCCTCGCAAAGTCTCGCGCCATTCCGAGTCCGGCGGACGAAGTTGGCCTGCCCCACCCCCCAAGGCTATAGCCCACCCGTTTTTGTGGCCTTTTTCCGCTGGACGAACTTGGCGCCCCGGCCTTCGGGCGGTTATTTTTGGGCGCGGCTGTGCCCGCGGCATAGTTTTGCCACACGGAGGCCCCTCGCAAAGTCTCGCGCCATTCCGAGTCCGGCGGACGAAGTTGGCCAGCCCCACCCACCAAGGCTATAGCCCACCCGTTTTTGTGGCCTTTTTCCGCTGGACGAACTTGGCGCCCCGGCCTTCGGGCGGTTATTTTTGGGCGCGGCTGTGCCCGCGGCCTATTTTTGGCACACAGAGGCCCCTCGCAAAGTCTCGCACCATTCCGAGTCCGGCGGACAAAGTGGGCCAGCCCCACCCCCCAAGGCTATAGCCCACCCGTTTTTGTGGCCTTTTTCCGCTGGACGAACTTGGCGCCCCGGCCTTCGGGCGGTTATTTTTGGGCGCGGCTGTGCCCGCGGCATAGTTTTGCCACACGGAGGCCCCTCGCAAAGTCTCGCGCCATTCCGAGTCCGGCGGACGAAGTTGGCCAGCCCCACCCACCAAGGCTATAGCCCACGCGTTTTTGTGGCCTTTTTCCGCTGGATGAACTTGGCGCCCCGGCCTTCGGGCGGTTATTTTTGGGCGCGGCTGTGCCCGCGGCCTATTTTTGGCACACGGAGGCCCCTCGGAAAGTCTCGCGCCATTCCGAGTCCGGCGGACGAAGTTGGCCAGCCCCACCCCCAAGGCTATAGCCCACCCGTTTTTGTGGCCTTTTTCCGCTGGACGAACTTGGCGCCCCGGCCTTCGGGCGGTTATTTTTGGGCGCGGCTGTGCCCGCGGCCTATTTTTGGCACACGGAGGCCCCTCGCAAAGTCTCACGCCATTCCGAGTCCGGCGGACGAAGTGGGCCAGCCCCACCCCCCAAGGCTATAGCCCACCCATTTTTGTGGCCTTTTTCCGCTGGATGAACTTGGCGCCCCGGCCTTCGGGCGGTTATTTTTGGGCGCGGCTGTGCCCGCGGCATAGATTTGCCACACGGAGGCCCCTCGCAAAGTCTCGCGCCATTCCGAGTCCGGCGGACGAAGTTGGCCAGCCCCACCCACCAAGGCTATAGCCCACCCGTTTTTGTGGCCTTTTTCCGCTGGACGAACTTGGCGCCCCGGCCTTGGGCGGTTATTTTTTGGCGCGGCTGTGTCCGCGGCCTATTTTTGGCACACGGAGGCCCCTCGGAAAGTCTCGCGCCATTCCGAGACCTACAGAGGAGGTTGGGCAGCCACACACCCCAAGGCTATAGCCCACCCGTTTTTGTGGCCTTTTTCCGCTGGACGAACTTGGCGCCCCGGCCTTCGGGCGGTTATTTTTGGGCGCGGCTGTTCCCGCAGCCTATTTTTGGCACACGGAGGCCCCTCGCAAAGTCTCGCGCCATTCCGAGTCCGGCGGAAGAAGTTGGCCAGCCCCACCCCCCAAGGCTATAGCCCACCCGTTTTTGTGGCCTTTTTCCGCTGGACGAACTTGGCGCCCCGGCCTTCGGGCGGTTATTTTTGGGCGCGGCTGTGCCCGCGGCCTATTTTTGGCACACGGAGGCCCCTCGCAAAGTCTCGCGCCATTCTGAGTCCCAAGGCTATAGCCCACCCGTTTTTGTGGCCTTTTTCCGCTGGACGAACTTGGCGCCCCGGCCTTCGGGCGGTTATTTTTGGGCGCGGCTGTGCCCGCGGCCTATTTTTGGCACACGGAGGCCCCTCGCAAAATCTCGCGCCATTCCGAGTCCGGCGGACGAAGTTGGCCAGCCCCACCCCCCAAGGCTATAGCCCACCCGTTTTTGTGGCCTTTTTCCCATGGACGAACTTGGCGCCCCGGCCTTCGGGCAGTTATTTTTGGGCGCGGCTGTGCCCGCGGGCTATTTTTGGCACACGGAGGCCCCTTGCAAAGTCTCACGCCATTCCGAGTCCGGCGGACGAAGTGGGCCAGCCCCACCCCCCAAGGCTATAGCCCACCCATTTTTGTGGCCTTTTTCCGCTGGATGAACTTGGCGCCCCGGCCTTCGGGCGGTTATTTTTGGGCGCGGCTGTGCCCAAGCGACGATTTTTGGCACACGGAGGCCCCTCGCAAAGTCTCGCGCCATTCCGAGTCCGGCGGACGAAGTTGGCCAGCCCCACCCCCCAAGGCTATAGCCCACCCGTTTTTGTGGCCTTTTTCCGCTGGACGAACTTGGCGCCCCGGCCTTCGGGCGGTTATTTTTAGGCGCGGCTGTTCCCGCGGCCTATTTTTGGCACACGGAGGCCCCTCGCAAAGTCTCGCGCCATTCCGAGTCCGGCGGACGAAGTCGGCCAGCCCCACCCCCCAAGTCTATAACCCACCCGTTTTTGTGGCCTTTTTCCGCTGGACGAACTTGGCGCCCCGGCCTAAGGGCGGTTATTTTTTGGCGCGGCTGTGCCCGCACCCTATTTTTGGCACACGGAGGCCCCTCGCAAAGTCTCGCGCCATTCTGAGTCCGGCGGACGAAGTTGGCCAGCCCCACCCCCCAAGGCTATAGCCCACCCGTTTTTGTGGCCTTTTTCCGCTGGACGAACTTGGCGCCCCGGCCTTCGGGCGGTTATTTTTGGGCGCGGCTGAGCCCGCGGCCTATTTTTGGCACACGGAGGCCCCTCGCAAAGTCTCGCGCCATTCCGAGTCCGGCGGACGAAGTTGGCCAGCCCCACCCCCCAAGGCTATAGCCCACCCGTTTTTGTGGCCTTTTTCCGCTGGACGAACTTGGCGCCCCGGCCTTCGGGCGGTTATTTTTGGGCACGGCTGTGCCCGCGGCCTATTTTTGGTACACGGAGGCCCCTCTCAAAGTCTCGCGCCATTCCGAGTCCGGCGGACGAAGTTGGCCAGCCCCACCCCCCAAGGCTATAGCCCACCCGTTTTTGTGGCCTTTTTCCGCTGGACGAACTTGGCGTCACGGCCTTCGGGCGGATATTTTTGGGCGCGGCTTTGCCCGCGGGCTATTTTTTGCACACGGAGGCCCCTCGAAAAGTCTCGAACCATTCCGAGTCCGGCGGACGAAGTTGGCCAGCCCCACCCCCCAAGGCTACAGCCCACCCGTTTTTGTAGCCTTTTTCCGCTGGACGAACTTGGCGCCCCGGCCTTCGGTTGGTTATTTTTGGGCGCGGCTGTTCCCGCGCCTTATTTTTGGCACACGGAGGCCCCTCGCAAAATCTCGCGCCATTCCGAGTCCGGCGGACGAAGTTGGCCAGCTCCACCCCCCAAGGCTATAGCCCACCCGTTTTTGTGGCCTTTTTCCGCTGGACGAATTGGCACCCCGGCCTTCGGGCGGTTATTTTTGGGCGCGGCTGTTCCCGTAACCTATTTTTGGCACACGGTGGCCCCTCGCAAAGTCTCGCGCCATTCCGAGTCCGGCGGACGAAGTTGGCCAGCCCCACCCCCCAAGGCTATAGCCCACCCATTTTTGTGGCCTTTTTCCGCTGGACGAACTTGGCGCCCCGGCCTTCGGGCTGTTATTTTTGGGCGCGGCTGTGCCCGCGCCCTATTTTTGGCACACGGAGGCCCCTCGTAAAGTCTCGCGCCATTCCGAGTCCGGCGGACGAAGTTGGCCAGCCCCACCCCCCAAGGCTATAGCCCACCCGTTTTTGTGGCCTTTTTCCGCTGGACGAACTTGGCGCCCCGGCCTTCGGGCGGTTATTTTTGGGCGCGGCTGTGCCCGCGGCTGATTTTTGGCACACGGAGGCCCCTCGTAAAGTCTCGCGCCATTCCGAGTCCGGCGGATGAAGTTGGCCAGCCCCACCCCCCAAGGCTATAGCCCACCCATTTTTGTGGCCTTTTTCCGCTGGACGAACTTGGCGCCCCGGCCTTTGGGAGGTTATTTTTGGGCGCGGCTGTGCCCGCGGTCTATTTTTGGCACACGGAGGCCGCTCGTAAAGTCTCGCGCCATTCCGAGTCCGGCGGACGAAGTTGGCCAGCCCCACCCCCCAAGGCTATAGCCCACCCGTTTTTGTGGCCTTTTTCCGCTGGACGATCTTGGCGCCCCGGCCTTCGGGAGGTTATTTTTGGGCGCGGCTGTGCCCGCGGCCTATTTTTGGCACACGGAGGCCGCTCGCAAAGTCTCGCGCCATTCCGAGTCCGGCGGACGAAGTCGGCCTGCCCCACCCCCCAAGGCTGTAGCCCACCCGTTTTTGTGGCCTTTTTCCGCTGGACGAACTTGGCGCCCCGGCCGTCGGGCGGTTATTTTTGGGTGCGGCTGTGCCCGCGGCCTATTTTTGGCACACGGAGGCCGCTCGCAAAGTCTCGCGCCATTCCGAGTCCGGCGGACGAAGTTGGCCAGCCCCACCCCCCAAGGCTATAGCCCACCCGGTTTTGTGGCCTTTTTCCGCTGGACGAACTTGGCGCCCCGGCCTTCGGGCGGTTATTTTTTAGGCGGCTGTTCCCGTAACCTATTTTTGGCACACGGTGGCCCCTCGCAAAGTCTCGCGCCATTCCGAGTCCGGCGGACGAAGTTGGCCAGCCCCACCCCCCAAGGCTATAGCCCACCCGTTTTTGTGGCCTTTTTCCGCTGGACGAACTTGGCGCCCCGGCCTTCGGGCGGTTATTTTTGGGCGCGGCTGTGCCCGCGGCCTATTTTTGGCACACGGAGGCCGCTCGCAAAGTCTCGCGCCATTCCGAGTCCGGCGGACGAAGTCGGCCTGCCCCACCCCCCAAGGCTGTAGCCCACCCGTTTTTGTGGCCTTTTTCCGCTGGACGAACTTGGCGCCCCGGCCGTCGGGCGGTTATTTTTGGGTGCGGCTGTGCCCGCGGCCTATTTTTGGCACACGGAGGCCGCTCGCAAAGTCTCGCGCCATTCCGAGTCCGGCGGACGAAGTTGGCCAGCTCCACCCCCCAAGGCTATAGCCCACCCGTTTTTGTGGCCTTTTTCCGCTGGACGAATTGGCACCCCGGCCTTCGGGCGGTTATTTTTGGGCGCGGCTGTTCCCGTAACCTATTTTTGGCACACGGTGGCCCCTCGCAAAGTCTCGCGCCATTCCGAGTCCGGCGGACGAAGTTGGCCAGCCCCACCCCCCAAGGCTATAGCCCACCCGTTTTTGTGGCCTTTTTCCGCTGGACGAACTTGGCGCCCCGGCCTTCGGGCGATTATTTTTGGGCGCGGCTGTGCCCGTGGCCTATTTTTGGCACACGGAGGCCCATCGCAAAGTCTCGCGCCATTCCGAGTCCGGCGCCCACCCCCCAAGGCTATAGCCCACCCGTTTTTGTGGCCTTTTTCCGCTGGACGAACTTGGCGCCCCGGCCTTCGGGCGGTTATTTTTGGGCGCGGCTGTGCCTGTGGCCTATTTTTGGCACACGGAGGCCCCTCGCAAAGTCTCGCGCCATTCCGAGTCCGGCGAACGAAGTTGGCCAGCCCCACCCCCCAAGGCTATAGCCCACCCGTTTTTGTGGCCTTTTTCCGCTGGACGAACTTGGCGCCCCGGCCTTCGGGCGGTTATTTTTGGGAGCGGTTGTGCCCGCATCTTATTTTTGGCACACGGAGGCCGCTTGCAAAGTCTCGGCCCATTCCGAGTCCGGCGGACGAACTTGGCTAGCCCCACCCCCCAAGGCTATAGCCCACCCGTTTTTGTGGACTTTCTCTGCTGGACGAACTTGGCACCCCGGCCTTCGGGAGGTTATTTTTGGGCGCGGCTGTGCCCGCGGTCTATTTTTGCACACAGAGGCCGCTCGCAAAGTCTCGCCCCATTCCGAGTCCGGCGGACGAACATGGCCAGCCCCACCACCCAAGGCTATAGCCCACCCGTTTTTGTGGCCTTTTTCCGCTGGACGAACTTGGTGCCCCAGCTTTCGGGTGGTTATTTTTGGTCGAAGCTGTGCCCGCGTACTATTTTCGGCACACGGAGGCCGCTTGCAAAGTCTCGCCCCATTCCGAGTCCGGCGGATGAACTTGGCTAGCCCCACCCCCCAAGGCTATATCCCACCCGTTTTTTTGGCCTTTTTCCGCTGGACGAACTTGGCGCCCCGGCCGTCGGGCGGTTATTTTTGGGCGCGGCTGTGCCCGCGGCCTAAATTTGCACACGGAGGTCCCTCGCAAAGTCTCGCCATTCCGAGTCCGGCGGACGAAGTTGGCCAGCTCCACCCCCAAGGCTATAGCCCACCCGTTTTGTGGCCTTTTTCCGCTGGACGAATTGGCACCCGGCCTTGGGCGGTTATTTTTGGGCGCGGCTGTTCCCGTAACCTATTTTGGCACACGGTGGCCCCTCGCAAAGTCTCGCGCCATTCCGAGTCCGGGCGGACGGTTGGCCAGCCCCACCCCCAAGGCTATAGCCCACCCGTTTTTGTGGCCTTTTTCCGCTGGACGATCTTGGCGCCCCGGCCTTCGGGAGGTTATTTTTGGGCGCGGCTGTGCCCGCGGCCTATTTTTGGCACACGGAGGCCGCTCGCAAAGTCTCGCGCCATTCCGAGTCCGGCGGACGAAGTCGGCCTGCCCCACCCCCCAAGGCTGTAGCCCACCCGTTTTTGTGGCCTTTTTCCGCTGGACGAACTTGGCGCCCCGGCCGTCGGGCGGTTATTTTTGGGTGCGGCTGTGCCCGCGGCCTATTTTTGGCACACGGAGGCCGCTCGCAAAGTCTCGCGCCATTCCGAGTCCGGCGGACGAAGTTGGCCAGCTCCACCCCCCAAGGCTATAGCCCACCCGTTTTTGTGGCCGGTTTCCGCTGGACGGCCAGCACCCCCGGCCTTGGGCGGTTATTTTTAGGCGCGGCTGTTCCGTAACCTATTTTGGCACACGGTGGCCCCTCGCAAAGTCTCGCGCCATTCCGAGTCCGGCGGACGAAGTTGGCCAGCCCCACCCCCCAAGGCTATAGCCCACCCGTTTTTGTGGCCTTTTTCCGCTGGACGAACTTGGCGCCCCGGCCTTCGGGCGGTTATTTTTGGGCGCGGCTGTGCCCGCGGCCTATTTTTGGCACACGGAGGCCGCTCGCAAAGTCTCGCGCCATTCCGAGTCCGGCGAACGAAGTTGGCCAGCCCCACCCCCCAAGGCTATAGCCCACCCGTTTTTGTGGCCTTTTTCCGCTGGACGAACTTGGCGCCCCGGCCTTCGGGCGGTTATTTTTGGGCGCGGCTGTGCCCGCAGCCTATTTTTGGCACACGGAGGCCGCTCGCAATGTCTCGCGCCATTCCGAGTCCGGCGGACGAAGTCGGCCAGCCCCACCCCCCAAGGCTATAGCCCACCCGTTTTTGTGGCCTTTTTCCGCTGGACGAACTTGGCGCCCCGGCCTTCGGGCGGTTATTTTTGGGCGCGGCTGTGCCTGCGGCCTATTTTTGGCACACGGAGGCCGCTCACAAAGTCTCGCGCCATTCCGAGTCCCACGGACGAAGTCGGCCAGCCCCACCCCCCAAGGCTATTGCCCACCCGTTTTTGTGGCCTTTTTCCGCTGGACGAACTTGGCGCCCCGGCCTTCGGGCGGTTATTTTTGGGTGCGGCTGTGCCCGCGGCCTATTTTTGGCACACGGAGGCCGCTCACAAAGTCTCGCGCCATTCCGAGTCCCACGGACGAAGTCGGCCAGCCCCACCCCCCAAGGCTATTGCCCACCCGTTTTTGTGGCCTTTTTCCGCTGGACGAACTTGGCGCCCCGGCCTACGGGCGGTTATTTTTGGGTGCGGCTGTGCCCGCGGCCTATTTTTGGCACACGGAGGCCGCTCAAAAAGTCTCGCGCCATTCCGAGTCCGGCGAACGAAGTTGGCCAGCCCCACCCCCCAAGGCTATAGCCCACCCGTTTTTGTGGCCTTTTTCCGCTGGACGAACTTGGCGCCCCGGCCTTCGGGCGGTTATTTTTGGGCGCGGCTGTGCCCGCAGCCTATTTTTGGCACACGGAGGCCGCTCGCAATGTCTCGCGCCATTCCGAGTCCGGCGGCCGAAGTCGGCCAGCCCCACCCCCCAAGGCTATAGCCCACCCGTTTTTGTGGCCTTTTTCCGCTGGACGAACTTGGCGCCCCGGCCTTCGGGCGGTTATTTTTGGGCGCGGCTGTGCCTGCGGCCTATTTTTGGCACACGGAGGCCGCTCGCAATGTCTCGCGCCATTCCGAGTCCGGCGGACGAAGTCGGCCAGCCCCACCCCCCAAGGCTAGAGCCCACCCGTTTTTGTGGCCTTTTTCCGCTGGACGAACTTGGCGCCCCGGCCTTCGGGCTGTTATTTTTGGGCGCGGCTGTGCCCGCAGCCTATTTTTGGCACACGGAGGCCGCTCGCAAAGTCTCGTGCCGTTCCGAGTCCGGCGGACGAAGTCGGCCAGCCCCACCCCCCAAGGCTATAGCCCACCCGTTTTTGTGGCCTTTTTCCGCTGGACGAACTTGGCGCCCCGGCCTTCGGACGGTTATTTTTGGGCGCGGCTGTGCCCGCGGCCTATTTTTGGCACACGGAGGCCGCGCGTAAAGTCACGCGCCATTCCGAGTCCGGCGGACGAAGATGGCCAGCCCCACCCCCCAAGGCTATAGCCCACCCGTTTTTGTGGCCTTTTTCCGCTGGACGAACTTGGTGCCCCGGCCTTCGGGCGGTTATTTTTGGGCGCGGCTGTGCCCGCAGCCTATTTTTGGCACACGGAGGCCCCTCATAAGTCTCACGCCATTCCGAGTCCGGCGGACGAAGTGGGCCAGCCCCACCCCCCAGGCTATAGCCTACCCGTTTTGTGGCCTTTTTCCGCTGGACGAACTTGGCGCCCGGCCTTCGGGCGGTTATTTTTTGGCGCGGCTGTGCCCCACGCGACCTATTTTTGGCACACGGAGGCCCCTCCTAAGTCTCACGCCATTCCGAGTCCGGCGGACGCAGTGGGCCAGCCCCAACCCCCAAGGCTATAGCCCACCCGTTTTTGTGGCCTTTTTCCGCTGGACGAACTTGGCGCCCGGCCTTCGGGCGGTTATTTTTAGGCGCGCTGTGCCCGAGGCCTATTTTTGGCACACGGAGGCCCCTCGCAAAGTCTCGCGCCATTCCGAGTCCGGCGGACGAGTTGGCCAGCCCACCCCCAAGGCTATAGCCCACCCGTTTTGTGGCCTTTTTCCGCTGGACGAACTTGGCGCCCGGCCTTCGGGCGGTTATTTTTAGCGCGGCTGTGCCTGTGGCCTATTTTTGGCACACGGAGGCCCCTCGCAAAGTCTCGCACCATTCCGAGTCTGGCGGACGAAGTTGGCCAGCCCCACCCCCCAAGGCTATAGCCCACCCGTTTTTGTGGCCTTTTTCCGCTTGACGAACTTGGCGCCCCGGCCTTCGGGCGGTTATTCTTGGGCGTGGCTTTGCCCGCGGCCTATTTTTGGCACACGGAGGCCCCTCGCAAAGTCTCGCGCCATTCCGAGTCCGGCGGACGAAGTTGGCCAGCCCCACCCCCCAAGGCTATAGCCCACCCGTTTTTGTGGCCTTTTTCCGCTGGATGAACTTGGCGCCCCGGCCTTCGGGCGATTATTTTTGGGCGCGGCTGTGCCCGTGGCCTATTTTTGGCACACGGAGGCCCATCGCAAAGTCTCGCGCCATTCCGAGTCCGGCGCCCACCCCCCAAGGCTATAGCCCACCCGTTTTTGTGGCCTTTTTCCGCTGGACGAACTTGGCGCCCCGGCCTTCGGGCGGTTATTTTTGGGCGCGGCTGTGCCTGTGGCCTATTTTTGGCACACGGAGGCCCCTCGCAAAGTCTCGCACCATTCCGAGTCTGGCGGACGAAGTTGGCCAGCCCCACCCCCCAAGGCTATAGCCCACCCGTTTTTGTGGCCTTTTTCCGCTTGACGAACTTGGCGCCCCGGCCTTCGGGCGGTTATTCTTGGGCGTGGCTTTGCCCGCGGCCTATTTTTGGCACACGGAGGCCCCTCGCAAAGTCTCGCGCCATTCCGAGTCCGGCGGACGAAGTTGGCCAGCCCCACCCCCCAAGGCTATAGCCCACCCGTTTTTGTGGCCTTTTTCCGCTGGACGAACTTGGCGCCCCGGCCTTCGGGCGGTTATTTTTGGGCGCGGCTGTGCCTGTGGCCTATTTTTGGCACACGGAGGCCCCTCGCAAAGTCTTGCACCATTCCGAGTCCGGCGGACGAAGTTGGCCAGCCCCACCCCCCAAGGCTATAGCCCACCCGTTTTTGTGGCCTTTTTCCGCTTGACGAACTTGGCGCCCCGGCCTTCGGGCGGTTATTCTTGGGCGTGGCTTTGCCCGCGGCCTATTTTTGGCACACGGAGGCCCCTCGCAAAGTCTCGCGCCATTCCGAGTCCGGCGGACGAAGTTGGCCAGCCCCACCCCCAAGGCTATAGCCCACCCGTTTTTGTGGCCTTTTTCCGCTGGACGAACTTGGCGCCCCGGCCTTCGGGCGATTATTTTTGGGCGCGGCTGTGCCCGTGGCCTATTTTTGGCACACGGAGGCCCATCGCAAAGTCTCGCGCCATTCCGAGTCCGGCGCCCACCCCCCAAGGCTATAGCCCACCCGTTTTTGTGGCCTTTTTCCGCTGGACGAACTTGGCGCCCCGGCCTTCGGGCGGTTATTTTCGGGCGCGGCTGTGCCCGTGGCCTATTTTTGGCACACGGAGGCCCCTCGTAAAGTCTCGTGCCATTCCGAGTCCGGCGGACGAAGTTGGCCAGCCCCACCCCCCAAGGCTATAGCCCACCCGTTTTTGTGGCCTTTTTCCGCTGGACGAACATGGCGCCCTGGCCCTCGGGCGGTTATTTTTGCACGCGCTGTGCCCATGCCTATTTTTTGCACACGGATGACTCTCGCCATCTCTCGCACTATTCCGAGTCCGCCGGACGAAGTGGGCCCGGCCCACGCCCCAAGGCTATAGCCTACCCGTTTTTGTGGCCTTTTTCCGCTGGACGAACTTGGCGCCCCGGCCTTGGGGGGGTTATTTTTGGGGGAGTCTGTTCCCGCGGCCTTTTTTTGGCACACTGAGGCCCCTCGCAAAGTCTCGCGCCATTCCGAGTCCGGCGGACGAAGTTGGCCAGCCCCACCCCCCAAGGCTATAGCCCACACGTTTTTGTGGGCTTTTTCCGCTGGACGAAATTGGCGCCCCGGCCTTTGGGCGGTTATTTTTGGGCGCGGCTGTGCCCGTGGCCTATTTTTGGTACACGGAGGCCCCTCGCAAAGTCTCGCGCCATTCCGAGTCCGGCGGATGAAGTTGGCCAGCCCCACCCCCCAAGGCTATAGCCCACCCGTTTTTGTGGCCTTTTTCCGCTGGATGAACTTGGCGCCCCGGCCTTCGGGCGGTTATTTTTGGGCGTGGCTGTGCCCGCGGCCTATTTTTGGCACACGGAGGCCCCTCGTAAAGTCTCACGCCATTCCGAGTCCGGCGGACGAAGTTGGCCAGCCCCACCCCCCAAGGCTATAGCCTACCCGTTTTTGTGGCCTTTTTCCGCTGGACGAACTTGGCGCCCCGGCCTTCGGGCAGTTATTTTTGGGCGCGGCTGTGCCCGCGGCCTATTTTTGGCACACGGAGGCCCCTTGCAAAGTCTCGCGCCATTCCGAGTCCGGCGGACAAAGTTGGCCAGCCCCACCCCCCAAGGCTATAGCCCACCCGTTTTTGTGGCCTTTTTCCGCTGGACGAACTTGGCGCCCCGGCCTTCGGGCGGTTATTTTTGGGCGCTGCTGTGACCGCGGCCTATTTTTGGCACACGGAGGCCCCTCGCAAAGTCTCGCCCCATTCCGAGTACGGCGGACGAAGTTGGCCAGCCTCACCCCCCAAGGCAATATTCCACCCGTTTTTGTGGCCTTTTTCCGCTGGACGAACTTGGCGCCCCGGCCTTCGGGCGGTTATTTTTGGGCGCGGCTGTGCCCGTGGCCTATTTTTGGCACACGGAGGCCCCTCGCAAAGTCTCGCACCATTCCGAGTCTGGCGGACGAAGTTGGCCAGCCCCACCCCCCAAGGCTATAGCCCACCCGTTTTTGTGGCCTTTTTCCGCTGGACGAACTTGGCGCCCCGGCCATCGGGCGATTATTATTGGGCGTGGCTTTGCCATGGCCTATTTTTCGGCACACGGAGGCCCCTCGCAAAGTCTCGCGCCATTCCGAGTCCGGCGGACGAAGTTGGCCAGCCCCACCCCCCAAGGCTATAGCCCACCCGTTTTTGTGGCCTTTTTCCGCTGGACGAACTTGGCGCCCCGGCCTTCGGGCGATTATTTTTGGGCGCGGCTGTGCCCGTGGCCTATTTTTGGCACACGGAGGCCCATCGCAAAGTCTCGCGCCATTCCGAGTCCGGCGCCCACCCCCCAAGGCTATAGCCCACCCGTTTTTGTGGCCTTTTTCCGCTGGACGAACTTGGCGCCCCGGCCTTTGGGCGGTTATTTCTGGGCGCGGCTGTGCCCGCGGCCTATTTTAGGCGCATGGAGGCCCCTCACAAAGTCTCGCGCCATTCTGAGTCCGGCGGACGAAGTTGGCCAGCCCCACCCCCCACGGCTATAGCCCACCCGTTTTTGTGGCCTTTTTCCGCAGGTCGAACTTGGCGCCCCGGCCTTCGGGAGGTTATTTTTGGGCGTGGCTGTGCCCACGGCCTATTTTTGGCACACGGAGGCCCCTCGCAAAGACTCGCGCCATTCCGAGTCCGGCGGACGAAGTAGGCCAGCCCCACCCCCCAAGGCTATAGCCCACCCGTTTTTGTGGCCTTTTTCCGCTGGACGAACTTGGCGCCCCGGCCTTTGGGCGGTTATTTCTGGGCGCGGCTGTGCCCACGGCCTATTTTAGGCGCACGGAGGCCCCTCACAAAGTCTCGCGCCATTCCGAGTCCGGCGGACGAAGTTGGCCAGCCCCACCCCCCACGGCTATAGCCCACCCGTTTTTGTGGCCTTTTTCCGCAGGTCGAACTTGGCGCCCCGGCCTTCGGGCGGTTATTTTTGGGCGTGGCTTTGCCCACGGCCTATTTTTGGCACACGGAGGCCCCTCGCAAAGACTCGCGCCATTCCGAGTCCGGCGGACGAAGTAGGCCAGCCCCACCCCCCAAGGCTATATAGCCCACCCGTTTTTGTGGCCTTTTTCCGCTGGACGAACTTGGCGCCCCGGCCTTCGGGCGGTTATTTTTGGGCGCGGCTGTGCCCGCGGCCTATTTTTGGCACACGGAGGCCCCTCGCAAAGTCTCGCGCCATTCCGAGTCCGGCGGACGAAGTTGGCCAGCCCCACCCCCCAAGGCTATAGCCTACCCGTTTTGGTGGCCTTTTTCCGCTGGACGAACTTGGCGCCCCGGCCTTCGGGCAGTTATTTTTGGGCGCGGCTGTGCCCGCGGCCTATTTTTGGCACACGGAGGCCCCTCGCAAAGTCTCGCGCCATTCCGAGTCCGGCGGACGAAGTTGGCCAGCCCCACCCCCAAGGCTATAGCCCACCCGTTTTTGTGGCCTTTTTCCGCTGGACGAACTTGGCGCCCCGGCCTTTGGGCGGTTATTTTTGGATGCGGCTGTGCCCGCGGCCTATTTTTGGCACACGGAGGCCCCTCGCAATGTCTCGCGCCATTCCGAGTCCGGCGGACGAAGTTGGCCAGCCCCACCCCCCAAGGCTATAGCCCACCCGTTTTCGTGGCCTTTTTCCGCTGGACGAACTTGGCGTCCCGTTCTTCGGGCGGTTATTTTTGGGCGCGGCTGGGCCCGCGGCATATTTTTGGCACACGGAGGCCCCTCGCAAAGTCTCGCGCCATTCCGAGTCCGGCGGACGAAGTTGGCCAGCCCCACCCCCCAAGGCTATAGCCCACCCGTTTTTGTGGCCTTTTTCCGCTGGACGAACTTGGAGCCCCGGCCTTCGGGCGGTTATTTTTGGGCGCGGCTGTGCCCGCGGCCTATTTTTGGCACACGGAGGCGCCTCGCAAAGTCTCGCGCCATTCCGAGTCCGGCGGATGAAGTTGGCCAGCCCCCGCCCCCAAGGCTATAGCCCACCCGTTTTTGTGGCCTTTTTGCGCTGGACGAACTTGGCGCCCCGGCCTTCGGGCGGGTATTTTTGGGTGCGGCTGTGCCCGCGGCCTATTTTTGGCAGACGGAGGCACCTCCCAAAGTCTCGCGCCATTCCGAGTCCGGCGGACGAAGTTGGCCAGCCCCACCCCCCAAGGCTATAGCCCACCCGTTTTTGTGGCCTTTTTCCGCTGCACGAACTTGGCGCCCCGGCCTTCGGGCAGGTATTTTTGGGTGCGGCTGTGTCCGCGGCCTATTTTTGGCACACGGAGGCACCTCCCAAAGTCTCGCGCCATTCCGAGTCCGGCGGACGAAGTTGGCCAGCCCCACCCCCCAAGGCTATAGCCCACCCTTTTTTGTGGCCTTTTTCCGCTGGACGAACTTGGCGCCCCGGCCTTCGGGCCGGTATTTTTGGGCGCGGCTGTGCCCGCGGCCTGTTTTTGGCACACAGAGGAGCCTCGCAAAGTCTCGCGCCATTCCGAGTCCGGCGGACGAAGTTGGACCGCCCCACCCCCCAAGGCTATAGCCCACCCGGTTTTCTGCCCTTTTTCCGCTGGACGAACTTGGCGCCCCGGCCTTCGGGCGGGTATTTTTGGGCGCGACTGTGTCCGCGGCCTATTTTTGGCACATGGAGGCGCCTCGCAATGTCTCGCACCATTCCGAGTCCGGCGGACGAAGTTGGCCAGCCCCACCCCCCAAGGCTATAGCCCACCCGTTTTTCTGGCCTTTTACCGCTGGACGAACTTGGCGCCCCGGCCTTCGGGCGGGTATTTTTGGGCGCGGCTATGCCCGCGGCCTATTTTTGGCACACGGAGGTGCCTCCCAAAGTCTCGCGCAATTCCGAGTCCGGCGGACGAAGTTGGCCAGCCCCACCCCCCAAGGCTATAGCCCACCCGTCTTTGTGGCCTTTTTCCGCTGGACGAACTTGGCGCCCCGGCCTTTGGGCGGTTATTTTTGGATGCGGCTGTGCCCATGACCTATTTTTGGCACACGGAGGCCCCCTCGCAATGTCTCGCGCCATTCCGCGTCCGGCGGACGATATTGGCCAGCCCAACCCCCAAGGCTTTAGCCCACCCGTTTCGTGGCCTTTTTCCGCTGGGCGAACTTGGCGTCCCGTTCTTGGGCGGTTATTTTTGGGCGCGGCTGGGCCCATGACATATTTTTGGCACACGGAGGCCCCTCGCAAAGTCTCGCGCCATTCCGAGTCCGGCGGACGAAATTGGCCAGCCCCACCCCCAAGGCTATAGCCCACCGTTTTTGTGGCCTTTTTCCGCTGGACGAACTTGGAGCCCGGCCTTCGGGCGGTTATTTTTAGGCGCGGCTGTGCCCATGGCCTATTTTTGGCACACGGAGGCGCCTCGCAAAGTCTCGCGCCATTCCGAGTCCGGCGGATGAAGTCGGCCAGCCCCGCCCCCAAGGCTATAGCCCACCCGTTTTGTGGCCTTTTTGCGCTGGGCGAACTTGGCGCCCGGCCTTCGGGCGGGTATTTTTGGGTGCGGCTGTGCCCGCGGCCTATTTTTGGCAGACGGAGGCACCTCCCAAAGTCTCGCGCCATTCCGAGTCCGGCGGACGAAGTTGGCCAGCCCCACCCCCCAAGGCTATAGCCCACCCGTTTTTGTGGCCTTTTTCCGCTGCACGAACTTGGCGCCCCGGCCTTCGGGCGGGTATTTTTGGGTGCGGCTGTGTCCGCGGCCTATTTTTGGCACACGGAGGCACCTCCCAAAGTCTCGCGCCATTCCGAGTCCGGCGGACGAAGTTGGCCAGCCCCACCCCCCAAGGCTATAGCCCACCCGTTTTTGTGGCCTTTTTCCGCTGGACGAACTTGGCGCCCCAGCCTTCGGGCCGGTATTTTTGGGCGCGGCTGTGCCCGCGGCCTGTTTTTGGCACACAGAGGAGCCTCGCAAAGTCTCGCGCCATTCCGAGTCCGGCGGACGAAGTTGGCCCGCCCCACCCCCCAAGGCTATAGCCCACCCGGTTTTCTGCCCTTTTTCCGCTGGACGAACTTGGCGCCCCGGCCTTCGGGCGGGTATTTTTGGGCGCGACTGTGTCCGCGGCCTATTTTTGGCACATGGGGGCGCCTCGCAATGTCTCGCACCATTCCGAGTCCGGCGGACGAAGTTGGCCAGCCCCACCCCCCAAGGCTATAGCCCACCCGTTTTTCTGGCCTTTTACCGCTGGACGAACTTGGCGCCCCGGCCTTCGGGCGGGTATTTTTGGGCGCGGCTATGCCCGCGGCCTATTTTTGGCACACGGAGGTGCCGCCCAAAGTCTCGCGCCATTCCGAGTCCGGCGGACGAAGTTGGCCAGCCCCACCCCCCAAGGCTATAGCCCACCCGTTTTTGTGGCCTTTTTCCGCTGGACGAACTTGGCGCCCCGGCATTCGGGCGGGTATTTTTGGGCGCGGCCGTGCCCGCGGCCTATTTTTGGCACACGGAGGCGCCTCCCAAAGTCGCGCGCCATTCCGAGTCCGGCGGACGAAGTTGGCCAGCCCCACCCCCCAAGGCTATAGCCCACCCGTTTTTGTGGCCTTTTTCCGCTGGACGAACTTGGCGCCCCGGCCTTCGGGCGGGTACTTTTCGGCGCGGCTTTGCCCGCGGCCTATTTTTGGTACACGGAGGTGCCTCGCAAAGTCTAGCGCCATTCCGAGCGCGGCGGACGAAGTTGGCCAGCCCCACCCCCCAATGCTATAGCCCACCCGTTTTTCTGGCCTTTTTCCGCTCGACGAACTTGGCGCCCCGGCCTTCGGGCGGGTATTTTTGGGCGCGGCTGTGCCCGCGGCCTAGATTTGGCACACGGAGGTACCTCGCAAAGTCTCGCGCCATTCCGAGTCCGGCGGACGAAGTTGGCCAGCTCCACCCCCCAAGGCTATAGCCCACCCGTTTTTCTGGCCATTTTCCGCTGGACGAACTTGGCGCCCCGGCCTTCGGGCGGGTATTTTGGGTGCGGCTGTGCCCGCGGCCTATTTTTGGCACACGGAGGTGCCTCGCAAAGTCTCGCGCCATTCCGAGTTCGGCGGACGAAGTTGGCCAGCCCCACCCCCCAAAACTATAGCCCACCCGTTTTTGTGGCCTTTTTCCGCTGGACGAACTTGGCGCCCCGGCCTTCGGGCGATTATTTTTGGGCGCGGCTGTGCCCGTGGCCTATTTTTGGCACACGGAGGCCCATCGCAAAGTCTCGCGCCATTCCGAGTCCGGCGCCCACCCCCCAAGGCTATAGCCCACCCGTTTTTGTGGCCTTTTTCCGCTGGACGAACTTGGCGCCCCGGCCTTCGGGCGGTTATTTTCGGGCGCGGCTGTGCCCGTGGCCTATTTTTGGCACACGGAGGCCCCTCGCAAAGTCTCGCGTCATTCCGAGTCCGGCGGACGAAGTTGGTCAGCCCCACCCCCCAAGGCTATAGCCCACCCGTTTTTGTGGCCTTTTTCCGCTGGACGAACTTGGCGCCCCGGCCTTCGGGCGGTTATTTTTGGGCGCGGCTGTGCCCGTGGCCTATTTTTGGCACACGGAGGCCCCTCGTAAAGTCTCGTGCCATTCCGAGTCCGGCGGACGAAGTTGGCCAGCCCCACCCCCCAAGGCTATAGCCCACCCGTTTTTGTGGCCTTTTTCCGCTGGACGAACATGGCGCCCCGGCCTTCGGGCGGTTATTTTTGCACGCGGCTGTGCCCGCGGCCTATTTTTGGCACACGGAGGCCCCTCGCAATGTCTCGCACCATTCCGAGTCCGGCGGACGAAGTTGGCCAGCCCCACCCCCCAAGGCTATAGCCTACCCGTTTTTGTGGCCTTTTTCCGCTGGACGAACTTGGCGCCCCGGCCTTCGGGCGGTTATTTTTGGGCGCGGCTGTGCCCGCGGCCTATTTTTGGCACACGGAGGCCCCTCGCAAAGTCTCGCGCCATTCCGAGTCCGGCGGACGAAGTTGGCCAGCCCCACCCCCCAAGGCTATAGCCCACACGTTTTTGTGGGCTTTTTCCGCTGGACGAAATTGGCGCCCCGGCCTTTGGGCGGTTATTTTTGGGCGCGGCTGTGCCCGTGGCCTATTTTTGGTACACGGAGGCCCCTCGCAAAGTCTCGCGCCATTCCGAGTCCGGCGGATGAAGTTGGCCAGCCCCACCCCCCAAGGCTATAGCCCACCCGTTTTTGTGGCCTTTTTCCGCTGGATGAACTTGGCGCCCCGGCCTTCGGGCGGTTATTTTTGGGCGTGGCTGTGCCCGCGGCCTATTTTTGGCACACGGAGGCCCCTCGTAAAGTCTCACGCCATTCCGAGTCCGGCGGACGAAGTTGGCCAGCCCCACCCCCCAAGGCTATAGCCTACCCGTTTTTGTGGCCTTTTTCCGCTGGACGAACTTGGCGCCCCGGCCTTCGGGCAGTTATTTTTGGGCGCGGCTGTGCCCGCGGCCTATTTTTGGCACACGGAGGCCGCTTGCAAAGTCTCGCGCCATTCCGAGTCCGGCGGACAAAGTTGGCCAGCCCCACCCCCCAAGGCTATAGCCCACCCGTTTTTGTGGCCTTTTTCCGCTGGACGAACTTGGCGCCCCGGCCTTCGGGCGGTTATTTTTGGGCGCGGCTGTGCCCGCGGCCTATTTTTGGCACACGGAGGCCCCTCGCAAAGTCTCGCGCCATTCCGAGTCCGGGGGACGTCGTTGGCCAGCCCCACCCCCCAAGGCTATAGCCCACCCGTTTTTGTGGCCTTTTTCCGCTGGACGAACTTGGCGCCCCGGCCTTCGGGCGGTTATTTTTGGGCGCGGCTGTGCCCGTGGCCTATTTTTGGCACACGGAGGCCCCTCGCAAAGTCTCGCACCATTCCGAGTCTGGCGGACGAAGTTGGCCAGCCCCACCCCCCAAGGCTATAGCCCACCCGTTTTTGTGGCCTTTTTCCGCTTGACGAACTTGGCGCCCCGGCCTTCGGGCGGTTATTCTTGGGCGTGGCTTTGCCCGCGGCCTATTTTCGGCACACGGAGGCCCCTCGCAAAGTCTCGCGCCATTCCGAGTCCGGCGGACGAAGTTGGCCAGCCCCACCCCCCAAGGCTATAGCCCACCCGTTTTTGTGGCCTTTTTCCGCTGGACGAACTTGGCGCCCCGGCCTTCGGGCGATTATTTTTGGGCGCGGCTGTGCCCGTGGCCTATTTTTGGCACACGGAGGCCCATCGCAAAGTCTCGCGCCATTCCGAGTCCGGCGCCCACCCCCCAAGGCTATAGCCCACCCGTTTTTGTGGCCTTTTTCCGCTGGACGAACTTGGCGCCCCGGCCTTTGGGCGGTTATTTCTGGGCGCGGCTGTGCCCGCGGCCTATTTTAGGCGCATGGAGGCCCCTCACAAAGTCTCGCGCCATTCTGAGTCCGGCGGACGAAGTTGGCCAGCCCCACCCCCCACGGCTATAGCCCACCCGTTTTTGTGGCCTTTTTCCGCAGGTCGAACTTGGCGCCCCGGCCTTCGGGAGGTTATTTTTGGGCGTGGCTGTGCCCACGGCCTATTTTTGGCACACGGAGGCCCCTCGCAAAGACTCGCGCCATTCCGAGTCCGGCGGACGAAGTAGGCCAGCCCCACCCCCCAAGGCTATAGCCCACCCGTTTTTGTGGCCTTTTTCCGCTGGACGAACTTGGCGCCCCGGCCTTTGGGCGGTTATTTCTGGGCGCGGCTGTGCCCACGGCCTATTTTAGGCGCACGGAGGCCCCTCACAAAGTCTCGCGCCATTCCGAGTCCGGCGGACGAAGTTGGCCAGCCCCACCCCCCACGGCTATAGCCCACCCGTTTTTGTGGCCTTTTTCCGCAGGTCGAACTTGGCGCCCCGGCCTTCGGGCGGTTATTTTTGGGCGTGGCTGTGCCCGCGGCCTATTTTTGGCACACGGAGGCCCCTCGCAAAGACTCGCGCCATTCCGAGTCCGGCGGACGAAGTAGGCCAGCCCCACCCCCCAAGGCTATAGCCCACCCATTTTTGTGGCCTTTTTCCGCTGGACGAACTTGGCGTCCCGGCCTTCGGGCGGTTATTTTTGGGCGCGGCTGTGCCCGCGGCCTATTTTTGGCACACGGAGGCCCCTCGCAAAGTCTCGCGCCATTCCGAGTCCGGCGGACGAAGTTGGCCAGCCCCACCCCCCAAGGCTATAGCCTACCCGTTTTGGTGGCCTTTTTCCGCTGGACGAACTTGGCGCCCCGGCCTTCGGGCGGTTATTTTTGGGCGCGGCTGTTCCCGCGGCCTATTTTTGGCACACGGAGGCCCCTCGCAAAGTCTCGCGCCATTCCGAGTCCGGCGGACGAAGTTGGCCAGCCCCACCCCCCAAGGCTATAGCCCACCCGTTTTTGTGGCCTTTTTCCGCTGGACGAACTTGGCGCCCCGGCCTTTGGGCGGTTATTTTTGGATGCGGCTGTGCCCGCGGCCTATTTTTGGCACACGGAGGCCCCTCGCAATGTCTCGCGCCATTCCGAGTCCGGCGGACGAAGTTGGCCAGCCCCACCCCCCAAGGCTATAGCCCACCCGTTTTCGTGGCCTTTTTCCGCTGGACGAACTTGGCGTCCCGTTCTTCGGGCGGTTATTTTTGGGCGCGGCTGGGCCCGCGGCATATTTTTGGCACACGGAGGCCCCTCGCAAAGTCTCGCGCCATTCCGAGTCCGGCGGACGAAATTGGCCAGCCCCACCCCCCAAGGCTATAGCCCACCCGTTTTGGTGGCGTTTTGCCGGTGGACGAACTTGGAGCCCCGGCCGTTGGGCGGTTATTGTGTGCCGCGGCTGTGCCCGCGGCCTATTTTTGGCAAACGGAGGCCCCTCGCAAAGTCTCGCGCCATTCCGAGTCCGGCGGACGAAGTTGGCCAGCCCCACCCCCCAAGGCTATAGCCCACCCGTTTTTGTGGCCTTTTTCCGCTGGACGAACTTGGCGCCCCGGCCTTCGGGCGGTTATTTTTGGATGCGGCTGTGCCCGCAGCCTATTTTTGGCACACGGAGGCCCCTCGCAATGTCTCGCGCCATTCCGAGTCCGGCGGACGAAGTTGTCCAGCCCCACCCCCCAAGGCTATAGCCCACCCGTTTTTGTGGCCTTTTTCCGCTGGACGAACTTGGCGTCCCGTTCTTCGGGCGGTTATTTTTGGGCGCGGCTGGGTCCGCGGCCTATTTTTGGCACACGGAGGCCCCTCGCAAAGTCTCGCGCCATTCCGAGTCCGGCGGACGAAATTGGCCAGCCCCACCCCCTCCCTATAGCCCACCCGTTTTTGTGGCCTTTTTCCGCTGGACGAACTTGGAGCCCCGGCCTTCGGGCGGTTATTTTTGGGCGCGGCTGTGCCCGCGGCCTATTTTTGGCTCACGGAGGCCCCTCGTAATATCTCGCGCCATTCCGAGTCCGGCGGACGAAGTTGGCCAGCCCCACCCCCCAAGGCTATAGCCCACCCGTTTTTGTGGCCTTTTTCCGCTGGACGAACTTGGCGCCCCGGCCTTCGGGCGGTTATTTTTGGTCAAGGCTGTGCCACAGGCCTATTTTTCGCACACGGAGGCCCCTCGCAAAGTCTCGCGCCATTCCGAGTCCGGCGGACGAAGTTGGCCAGCCCCACCCCCCAAGGCTATAGCCCACCCGTTTTTGTGGCCTTTTTCCGCTGGACGAACTTGGCGCCCCGGCCTTTGGGCGGTTATTTTTGGGCGCAGCTGTGCCCGCGGCCTATTTTTGGCACACGGAGGCCCCTCGCAAAGTGTCGCGCCATTCCGAGTCCGGCGGTCGAAATTGGCCAGCCCCACCCCCCAAGGCTATAGCCCACCCGTTTTTGTGGCCTTTTTCCGCTGGACGAACATGGAGCCCCGGCCTTCGGGCGGTTATTTTTGGGCGCTGCTGTGCCCGCGGCCTATTTTTGGCACACGGAGGCCCCTCGCAAAGTCTCGCGCCATTCCGAGTCCGGCGGACGAAGTTGGCCAGCCCCACCCCCCAAGGCTATAGCCCACCCGTTTTTGTGGCCTTTTTCCGCTGGACGAACTTGGCGCCCCGGCCTTCGGGCGGTTATTTTTGGATGCGGCTGTGCCCGCGGCCTATTTTTGGCACACGGAGGCCCCTCGCAATGTCTCGCGCCATTCCGAGTCCGGCGGACGAAGTTGGCCAGCCCCACCCCCCAAGGCTATAGCCCACCCGTTTTTGTGGCCTTTTTCCGCTGGACAAACTTGGCGTCCCGTTCTTCGGGCGGTTATTTTTGGGCGCGGCTGTGCGCGCGGCCTATTTTTGGCACACGGAGGCCCCTCGCAAAGTCTCGCGCCATTACGAGTCCGGCGGACGAAATTGGCCAGCCCCACCCCCAAAGGCTATAGCCCACCCGTTTTTGTGGCCTTTTTCCGCTGGACGAACTTGGCGCCCCGGCCTTCGGGCGGTTATTTTTGGTAGCGGCTGTGCGCGCGGCCTATTTTTGGCACACGGAGGCCCCTCGCAAAGTCTCGCGCCATTCCGAGTCCGGCGGACGAAGTTGGCCAGCCCCACCCCCCAAGGCTATAGCCCACCCGTTTTCGTGGCCTTTTTCCGCTGGACGAACTTGGCGTCCCGTTCTTCGGGCGGTTATTTTTGGGCGCGGCTGGGCCCGCGGCATATTTTTGGCACACGGAGGCCCCTCGCAAAGTCTCGCGCCATTCCGAGTCCGGCGGACGAAATTGGCCAGCCCCACCCCCCAAGGCTATAGCCCACCCGTTTTTGTGGCCTTTTTCCGCTGGACGAACTTGGAGCCCCGGCCTTCGGGCGGTTATTTTTGGGCGCGGCTGTGCCCGCGGCCTATTTTTGGCACACGGAGGCCCCTCGCAAAGTCTCGCGCCATTCCGAGTCCGGCGGACGAAGTTGGCCAGCCCCACCCCCCAAGGCTATAGCCCACCCGTTTTTGTGGCCTTTTTCCGCTGGACGAACTTGGCGCCCCGGCCTTCGGGCGGTTATTTTTGGATGCGGCTGTGCCCGCAGCCTATTTTTGGCACACGGAGGCCCCTCGCAATGTCTCGCGCCATTCCGAGTCCGGCGGACGAAGTTGTCCAGCCCCACCCCCCAAGGCTATAGCCCACCCGTTTTTGTGGCCTTTTTCCGCTGGACGAACTTGGCGTCCCGTTCTTCGGGCGGTTATTTTTGGGCGCGGCTGGGCCCGCGGCCTATTTTTGGCACACGGAGGCCCCTCGCAAAGTCTCGCGCCATTCCGAGTCCGGCGGACGAAGTTGGCCAGCCCCACCCCCCAAGGCTATAGCCCACCCGTTTTTGTGGCCTTTTTCCGCTGGACGAACTTGGCGCCCCGGCCTTCGGGCGGTTATTTTTGGGCGCGGCTGTGCCCGCGGCCTATTTTTGGCACACGGAGGCCCCTCGCAAAGTCTCGCGCCATTCCGAGTCCGGCGGACGAAGTTGGCCAGCCCCACCCCCCAAGGCTATAGCCCACCCGTTTTTGTGGCCTTTTTCCGCTGGACGAACTTGGCGCCCCGGCCTTCGGGCGGTTATTTTTGGATGCGGCTGTGCCCGCGGCCTATTTTTGGCACACGGAGGCCCCTCGCAATGTCTCGCGCCATTCCGAGTCCGGCGGACGAAGTTGGCCAGCCCCACCCCCCAAGGCTATAGCCCACCCGTTTTTGTGGCCTTTTTCCGCTGGACGAACTTGGCGTCCCGTTCTTCGGGCGGTTATTTTTGCGCTGTCTGTGCGCGCGCCTATTTTTGGCACACGGAGGCCCCTCGCAAAGTCTCGCGCCATTACGAGTCCGGCGGACGAATTTGGCCAGCCCCACCCCCAAAGGCTATAGCCCACCCGTTTTAGTGGCCTTTTTCCCCTGGACGAACTTTGCGACCCGGGCTTCGGGCGGTTAGTTTTGACTTGTGCGCCCGGCCTTCGCAAAGTCTCGGTTATTTTTGGCCAGCCCCACCCCCAAGGCTATAGCCCACCCGTTTTGTGGCCTTTTTCCGCTGGACGAACTTGGCGTCCGTTCTTGGGCGGTTATTTTTGAGGCCCCTCGCATATTTTGGCACACGAGGCCCTCGCGCCATTCCGAGTCCGGCGGACGAAATTGGCCAGCCCCACCCCCCAAGGCTATAGCCCACCCGTTTTCGTGGCCTTTTTCCGCTGGACGAACTTGGCGTCCCGTTCTTCGGGCGGTTATTTTTGGGCGCGGCTGGGCCCGCGGCATATTTTTGGCACACGGAGGCCCCTCGCAAAGTCTCGCGCCATTCCGAGTCCGGCGGACGAAATTGGCCAGCCCCACCCCCCAAGGCTATAGCCCACCCGTTTTTGTGGCCTTTTTCCGCTGGACGAACTTGGCGCCCCGGCCTTCGGGCGGTTATTTTTGGATGCGGCTGTGCCCGCGGCCTATTTTTGGCACACGGAGGCCCCTCGCAATGTCTCGCGCCATTCCGAGTCCAGCGGACGGTTGTCCAGCCCCACCCCCCAAGGCTAAACCCCACCCCTTATTGTGTCCATTTACCGCTGGACGAACTTGGCGTCCCGTTCTTCGGGCGGTTATTTTTGGGCGCGGCTGGGCCCGCGGCCTATTTTTGGCACACGGAGGCCCCTCGCAAAGTCTCGCGCCATTCCGAGTCCGGCGGACGAAGTTGGCCAGCCCCACCCCCCAAGGCTATAGCCCACCCGTTTTTGTGGCCTTTTTCCGCTGGACGAACTTGGAGCCCCGGCCTTCGGGCGGTTATTTTTGGGCGCGGCTGTGCCCGCGGCCTATTTTTGGCTCACGGAGGCCCCTCGTAATATCTCGCGCCATTCCGAGTCCGGCGGACGAAGTTGGCCAGCCCCACCCCCCAAGGCTATAGCCCACCCGTTTTTGTGGCCTTTTTCCGCTGGACGAACATGGCGCCCCGGCCTTCGGGCGGTTATTTTTGGGCGCGGCTGTGCCCGCGTCCTATTTTTGGCACACGGAGGCCCCTCGCAAAGTCTCGCGCCATTCCGAGTCCGGCGGACGAAGTTGGCCAGCCCCACCCCCCAAGGCTATAGCCCACCCGTTTTTGTGGCCTTTTTCCGCTGGACGAACTTGGCGCCCCGGCCTTCGGGCGGTTATTTTTGGGTGTGGCTGTGCCCGCGGCCTATTTTTGGCACACGGAGGCCCCTCGCAAAGTCTCGCGCCATTCCGAGTCCGGCGGACGAAGTTGGCCAGCCCCACCCCCCAAGGCTATAGCCTACCCGTTTTTGTGGCCTTTTTCCGCGTGACGAACTTGGCGCCCCGGCCTTCGGGCGGTTATTTTTGCCTAAGGCTGTGCCCGTGGCCTATTTTTGGCACACAGAGGCCCCTCGCAAAGTCTCGCGCCATTCCGAGTCCGGCGGACGAAGTTGGCCAGCCCCACCCCCCAAGGCTATAGCCCACCCGTTTTTGTGGCCTTTTTCCGCTGGACGAACTTGGCGCCCCGGCCTTCGGGCGGTTATTTTTGGATACGGCTGTGCCCGCGGCCTATTTTTGGCACACGGAGGCCCCTCGCAATGTCTCGCGCCATTCCGAGTCCGGCGGACGAAGTTGGCCAGCCCCACCCCCCAAGGCTATAGCCCACCCGTTTTTGTGGCCTTTTTCCGCTGGACGAACTTGGCGTCCCGGCCTTCGGGCGGTTATTTTTGGGCGCGGCTATGCCCGCGGCCTATTTTTGGCACACGGAGGCCCGTCGCAAAGTCTCGCGCCATTCCGAGTCCGGCGGACGAAATTGGCCAGCCCCACCCCCCAAGCCTATAGCCCACCCGCTTTTGTGGCCTTTTTCCGCTGGACGAACTTGGAGCACCGGCCTTCGGGCGGTTATTTTTGGGCGCGGCTGTGTCCGCGGCCTATTTTTGGCACACGGAGGCCCCTCGCAAAGTCTCGCGCCATTCCGAGTCCGGCGGACGAAGTTGGCCAGCCCCACCCCCCAAGGCTATAGCCCACCCGTTTTTGTGGCCTTTTTCCGCTGGACGAACTTGGCGCCCCGGCCTTTGGGCGGTTATTTTTGGATGCGGCTGTGCCCGCGGCCTATTTTTGGCACACGGAGGCCCCTCGCAATGTCTCGCGCCATTCCGAGTCCGGCGGACGAAGTTGGCCAGCCCCACCCCCCAAGGCTATAGCCCACCCGTTTTTGTGGCCTTTTTCCGCTGGACGAACTTGGCGTCCCGGCCTTCGGGCGGTTATTTTTGGGCGCGGCTGGGCCCGCGGCCTATTTTTGGCACACGGAGGCCCGTCGCAAAGTCTCGCGCCATTCCGAGTCCCGCGGACGAAGTGGGCCAGCCCCACCCCCCAAGGCTATAGCCCACCCGTTTTTGTGGCCTTTTTCCGCTGGACGAACTTGGCGCCCCGGCCTTCGGGCGGTTATTTTTGGATGCGGCTGTGCCCGCGGCTTATTTTTGGCACACGGAGGCCCCTCGCAATGTCTCGCGCCATTCCGAGTCCGGCGGACGAAGTTGGCCAGCCCCACCCCCCAAGGCTATAGCCCACCCGTTTTTGTGGCCTTTTTCCGCTGGACGAACTTGGCGTCCCGGCCTTCGGGTGGTTATTTTTGGGCGCGGCTGGGCCCGCGGCCTATTTTTGGCACACGGAGGCCCCTCGCAAAGTCTCGCGCCATTCCGAGTCCGGCGGACGAAGTTGGCCAGCCCCACCCCCCAAGGCTATAGCCCACCCGTTTTTGTGGCCTTTTTCCGCTGGACGAACTTGGCGCCCCGGCCTTCGGGCTGTTATTTTTGGGCGCGGCTGTGCCCGCGGCCTATTTTTGGCACACGGAGGCCCCTCGCAAAGTCTCGCGCCATTCCGAGTCCGGCGGACGAAGTTGGCCAGCCCCACCCCCCAAGGCTATAGCCCACCCGTTTTTGTGGCCTTTTTCCGCTGGACGAACTTGGCGCCCCGGGCTTCGGGCGGTTATTTTTGGATGCGGCTGTGCCCGCGGCCTATTTTTGGCACACGGAGGCCCCTCGCAATGTTTCGCGCCATTCCGAGTCCGGCGGACGAAGTTGGCCAGCCCCACCCCCCAAGGCTATAGCCCACCCGTTTTTGTGGCCTTTTTCCGCTGGACGAACTTGGCGCCCCGGCCTTCGGGTGGTTATTTTTGGGCGCGGCTGTGCCCGCGGCCTATTTTTGGCACACGGAGGCCACTCGCAAAGTCTCGCGCCATTCCGAGTCCGGCGGACGAACTTGGCCAGCCCCACCCCCCAAGGCTATAGCCCACCCGTTTTTGTGGCCTTTTTCCACTGGACGAACTTGGTGCCCCGGCCTTCGGGCGGTTATTTTTGGGCGCGGCTGTACCCGCGGCCTATTTTTGGCACACGGAGGCGCCTCGCAAAGTCTCGCGCCATTCCGAGTCCGGCGGACGAAGTTGGCCAGCCCCACCCCCAAAGGCTATAGCCCACCCGTTTTTGTGGCCTTTTTCCGCTGGACGAACTTGGCGCCCCGGCCTTCGGGTGGTTATTTTTGGGCGCGGCTGTGCCCGCGGCCTATTTTTGGCACACGGAGGCCCTTCGCAAAGTCTCGCGCCATTCCGAGTCCGGCGGACGAAGTTGGCCAGCCCCACCCCCCAAGGCTATAGCCCACCCGTTTTTGTGGCCTTTTTCCGCTGGACGAACATGGCGCCCCGGCCTTTGGGCGGTTATTTTTGGGCGCGGCTGTGTCCGCGGCCTATTTTTGGCACACGGAGGCCCCTCGCAAAGTCTCACACCATTCCGAGTCCGGCGGACGAAGTTGGCCAGCCCCACCCCCCAAGGCTATAGCCCACCCGTTTTTGTGGCCTTTTTCCGCTGGACGAACTTGGCGCCCCGGCCTTCGGGCGGTTATTTTTGGGCGCGGCTGTGCCCACGGCCTATTTTTGGCACACGGAGGCCGCTCGCAAAGTCTCTCGCCATTCCGAGTCCGGCGGACGAAGTTGGCCATCCGCACCCCCCAAGGCTATAGCCCACCCGTTTTTGTGGCCTTTTTCCGCTGGACGAACTTGGCGCCCCGGCCTTCGGGCGGTTATTTTTGGGCGCGGCTGTGCCCGCGGCCTATTTTTGGCACACGGAGGCCCCTCGCAAAGTCTCTCGCCATTCCGAGTCCGGCGGACGAAGTTGGCCATCCGCACCCCCCAAGGCTATAGCCCACCCGTTTTTGTGGCCTTTTTCCGCTGGACGAACTTGGCGCCCCGGCCTTCGGGCGGTTATTTTAGGGCGCGGCTGTGCCCGCGGCCTATTTTTGGCACACAGAGGCCCCTCGCAAAGTCTCGCACCATTCCGAGTCCGGCGGACGTAGTTGGCCAGCCCCACCCCCCAAGGCTATAGCCCACCCGTTTTTGTGGCCTTTTTCCGCTGGACGAACTTGGCGCCCCGGCCTTCGGGCGGTTATTTTTGGGCGCGGCTGTGCCCGCGGCCTATTTTTGGCACACGGAGGCCCCTCGCAAAGTCTCTCGCCATTCCGAGTCCGGCGGACGAAGTTGGCCATCCTCACACCCCAAGGCTATAGCCCACCCGTGTTTGTGGACTTTTTCCGCTGGACGAACTTGGCGCCCCGGCCTTCGGTCGGTTATTTTACGGCGCGGCTGTGCCCGCTGACTATTTTTTGCACACAGAGGCCCCTCGCAAAGTCTCGCGCCATTCCGAGTCCGGCGGACGAAGTTGGCCATCCGCACCCCCCAAGGCTATAGCCCACCCGTTTTTGTGGCCTTTTTCCGCTGGACGAACTTGGCGCCCCGGCCTTCGGGCGGTTATTTTAGGGCGCGGCTGTGCCCGCGGCCTATTTTTGGCACACAGAGGCCCCTCGCAAAGTCTCGCGCCATTCCGAGTCCGGCGGACGAAGTTGGCCATCCGCACCCCCCAAGGCTATAGCCCACCCGTTTTTGTGGCCTTTTTCCGCTGGACGAACTTGGCGCCCCGGCCTTCGGGCGGTTATTTTTGGGCGCGGCTGTGCCCACGGCCTATTTTTGGCACACGGAGGCCGCTCGCAAAGTCTCTCGCCATTCCGAGTCCGGCGGACGAAGTTGGCCATCCGCACCCCCCAAGGCTATAGCCCACCCGTTTTTGTGGCCTTTTTCCGCTGGACGAACTTGGCGCCCCGGCCTTCGGGCGGTTATTTTTGGGCGCGGCTGTGCCCGCGGCCTATTTTTGGCACACAGAGGCCCCTCGCAAAGTCTCGCACCATTCCGAGTCCGGCGGACGAAGTTGGCCAGCCCCACCCCCCAAGGCTATAGCCCACCCGTTTTTGTGGCCTTTTTCCGCTGGACGAACTTGGCGCCCCGGCCTTCGGGCGGTTATTTTTGGGCGCGGCTGTGCCCATGACCTATTTTTGGCACACGGAGGCCCCTCGCAAAGTCTCTCGCCATTCCGAGTCCGCGGACGGTTGGCCATCCGCACCCCCAAGGCTATAGCCCACCCGTTTTTGTGGCCTTTTTCCGCTGGACGAACTTGGCGCCCGGCCTTCGGGCGGTTATTTTAGGGCGCGGCTGTGCCCGCTGACCTATTTTTGGCACACAGAGGCCCTCGCAAAGTCTCGCGCCATTCCGAGTCCGGCGGACGAAGTTGGCCATCCGCACCCCCAAGGCTATAGCCCACCCGTTTTGTGGCCTTTTCCGCTGGACGAACTTGGCGCCCCGGCCTTCGGGCGGTTATTTTAGGGCGCGGCTGTGCCCGCGGCCTATTTTTGGCACACAGAGGCCCCTCGCAAAGTCTCGCGCCATTCCGAGTCCGGCGGACGAAGTTGGCCATCCGCACCCCCCAAGGCTATAGCCCACCCGTTTTTGTGGCCTTTTTCCGCTGGACGAACTTGGCGCCCCGGCCTTCGGGCGGTTATTTTAGGGCGCGGCTGTGCCCGCGGCCTATTTTTGGCACACAGAGGCCCCTCGCAAAGTCTCGCGCCATTCCGAGTCCGGCGGACGAAGTTGGCCAGCCCCACCCCCCAAGGCTATAGCGCACCCGTTTTTGTGGCCTTTTTCCGCTGGACGAACTTGGCGCCCCGGCCTTCGGGCGGTTATTTTTGGGCGGGGCTGTGCCCGCGGCCTATTTTTGGCACACGGAGGCCCCTCGCAAAGTCTCGCGCCATTCCGAGTCCGGCGGACGAAGTTGGCCAGCCCCACCCCCCAAGGCTATAGCCCACCCGTTTTTGTGGCATTTTTTCGCTGGACGAACTTGGCGCCCCGGCCTTCGGGCGGTTATTTTTGGGCGCGGCTGTGCCCGTGGCCTATTTTTGGCACACGGAGGCCCCTCGCAAAGTCTCGCGTCATTCCGAGTCCGGCGGACGAAGTTGGTCAGCCCCACCCCCCAAGGCTATAGCCCACCCGTTTTTGTGGCCGTTTTCCGCTGGACGAACTTGGCGCCCCGGCCTTCGGGCGGTTATTTTTGGGCGCGGCTGTGCCCGTGGCCTATTTTTGGCACACGGAGGCCCCTCGTAAAGTCTCGTGCCATTCCGAGTCCGGCGGACGAAGTTGGCCAGCCCCACCCCCCAAGGCTATAGCCCACCCGTTTTTGTGGCCTGTTTCCGCTGGACGAACATGGCGCCCCGGCCTTCGGGCGGTTATTTTTGCACGCGGCTGTCCCCGCGGCCTATTTTTGGCACACGGAGGCCCCTCACAAAGTCTCGCACCATTCCGAGTCTGGCGGACGAAGTTGGCCAGCCCCACCCCCCAAGGCTATAGCCCACCCGTTTTTGTGGCCTTTTTCCGCTGGACGAACTTGGCGCCCCGGCCTTTGGGCGATTATTCTTGGGCGTGGCTTTGCCCGCGGCCTATTTTTGGCACACGGAGGCCCCTCGCAAAGTCTCACGCCATTCCGAGTCCGGCGGACGAAGTTGGCCAGCCCCACCCCCCAACGCTATAGCCCACCCGTTTTTGTGGCCTTTTTCCGCTGGACGAACTTGGCGCCCCGGGCTTCGGGCGGTTATTTTTGGGCGCGGCTGTGCCCGTGGCCTATTTTTGGCACACGGAGGCCCATCGCGAAGTCTCGCGCCATTCCGAGTCCGGCGCCCACCCCCAAGGCTATAGCCCACCCGTTTTTGTGGCCTTTTTCCGCTGGACGAACTTGGCGCCCCGGCCTTTGGGCGGTTATTTCTGGGCGCGGCTGTGCCCGCGGCCAATTTTTGGCACACGGAGGCCCCTCACAAAGTCTCGCACCATTCCGAGTCCGGCGGACGAAGTTGGCCAGCCCCACCCCCCACGGCTATAGCCCACCCGTTTTTGTGGCCTTTTTCCGCAGGTCGAACTTGGCGCCCCGGCCTTCGGGCCGTTATTTTTGGGCGCGGCTGTGCCCGCGGCCTATTTTTGGCACACGGAGGCCCCTCGCAAAGTCTCGTGCCATTCCGAGTCCGGCGGACGAAGTTGGCCAGCCCCACCCCCCAAGGCTATAGCCCACCCGTTTTTGTGGCCTTTTTCCGCTGGATGAACTTGGCGCCCCGGCCTTCGGGCGGTTATTTTTGGGCGTGGCTGTGCCCGCGGCCTATTTTTGGCACACGGAGGCCCCTCGCAAAGTCTCGCGCCATTCCGAGTCCGGCGCCCACCCCCAAGGCTATAGCCCACCCGTTTTTGTGGCCTTTTTCCGCTGGACGAACTTGGCGCCCCGGCCTTCGGGCGGTTATTTTTGGGCGCGGCTGTGCCCGCGGCCTATTTTTGGCACACGGAGGCCCCTCGCAAAGTCTCGCGACATTTCGAGTCGTGCGGACGTATTCGGCCTGCCCCACCCACCTAGGCTATAGCCCACCCGTTTTTGTGGCCTTTTTCCGCCGGACGAACTTGGCGCCCCACCCTTCGGGCGGTTATTCTTGGGCGTGGCTTTGCCCGCGGCCTATTTTTGGCACACGGAGGCCCCTCGCAAAGTCTCGCGCCATTCCGAGTCCGGCGGACGAAGTTGGCCAGCCCCACCCCCCAAGGCTATAGCCCACCCGTTTTTGTGGCCTTTTTCCGCTGGTCGAAGTTGGTGCCCGGCCTTTTTTGGGGCGATTATTTTTGGGCGCGGCTGTGCCCGTGGCCTATTTTTGGCACACGGAGGCCCATCGCAAAGTCTCGCGCCATTCCGAGTCCGGCGCCCACCCCCCAAGGCTATAGCCCACCCGTTTTTGTGGCCTTTTTCCGCTTGACGAACTTGGCGCCCCGGCCTTCGGGCGGTTATTCTTGGGCGTGGCTTTGCCCGCGGCCTATTTTTGGCACACAGAGGCCCCTCGCAAAGTCTCGCGCCATTCCGAGTCCGGCGGACGAAGTTGGCCATCCGCACCCCCCAAGGCTATAGCCCACCCGTTTTTGTGGCCTTTTTCCGCTGGACGAACTTGGCGCCCCGGCCTTCGGGCGGTTATTTTAGGGCGCGGCTGTGCCCGCGGCCTATTTTTGGCACACAGAGGCCCCTCGTAAAGTCTCGCGCCATTCCGAGTCCGGCGGACGAAGTTGGCCATCCGCACCCCCCAAGGCTATAGCCCACCCGTTTTTGTGGCCTTTTTCCGCTGGACGAACTTGGCGCCCCGGCCTTCGGGCGGTTATTTTAGGGCGCGGCTGTGCCCGCGGCCTATTTTTGGCACACAGAGGCCCCTCGCAAAGTCTCGCGCCATTCCGAGTCCGGGCGGACGAGTTGGCCATCCCCACCCCCAAGGCTATAGCGCACCCGTTTTGTGGCCTTTTTCCGCTGGGCGAACTTGGCGCCCGGCCTTCGGGCGGTTATTTTTGGGCGGGGCTGTGCCCGCAGCCTATTTTTGGCACACACGGAGGCCCCTCGCAAAGTCTCGCGCCATTCCGAGTCCGCGGACCCCACCCCCCAAGGCTATAGCGCACCCGTGGCCAGCCCCACCCCCCAAGGCTATAGCCCACCCGTTTTTGTGGCATTTTTTCGCTGGACAAACTTGGCGCCCCGGCCTTCGGGCGGTTATTTTTGGGCGCGGCTGTGCCCGTGGCCTATTTTTGGCACACGGAGGCCCCTCGCAAAGTCTCGCGTCATTCCGAGTCCGGCGGACGAAGTTGGTCAGCCCCACCCCCCAAGGCTATAGCCCACCCGTTTTTGTGGCCGTTTTCCGCTGGACGAACTTGGCGCCCCGGCCTTCGGGCGGTTATTTTTGGGCGCGGCTGTGCCCGTGGCCTATTTTTGGCACACGGAGGCCCCTCGTAAAGTCTCGTGCCATTCCGAGTCCGGCGGACGAAGTTGGCCAGCCCCACCCCCCAAGGCTATAGCCCACCCGTTTTTGTGGCCTGTTTCCGCTGGACGAACATGGCGCCCCGGCCTTCGGGCGGTTATTTTTGCACGCGGCTGTGCCCGCGGCCTATTTTTGGCACACGGAGGCCCCTCGCAAAGTCTCGCACCATTCCGAGTCTGGCGGACGAAGTTGGCCAGCCCCACCCCCCAAGGCTATAGCCCACCCGTTTTTGTGGCCTTTTTCCGCTGGACGAACTTGGCGCCCCGGCCTTTGGGCGATTATTCTTGGGCGTGGCTTTGCCCGCGGCCTATTTTTGGCACACGGAGGCCCCTCGCAAAGTCTCACGCCATTCCGAGTCCGGCGGACGAAGTTGGCCAGCCCCACCCCCCAACGCTATAGCCCACCCGTTTTTGTGGCCTTTTTCCGCTGGACGAACTTGGCGCCCCGGGCTTCGGGCGGTTATTTTTGGGCGCGGCTGTGCCCGTGGCCTATTTTTGGCACACGGAGGCCCATCGCGAAGTCTCGCGCCATTCCGAGTCCGGCGCCCACCCCCAAGGCTATAGCCCACCCGTTTTTGTGGCCTTTTTCCGCTGGACGAACTTGGCGCCCCGGCCTTTGGGCGGTTATTTCTGGGCGCGGCTGTGCCCGCGGCCTATTTTTGGCACACGGAGGCCCCTCACAAAGTCTCGCGCCATTCCGAGTCCGGCGGACGAAGTTGGCCAGCCCCACCCCCCACGGCTATAGCCCACCCGTTTTTGTGGCCTTTTTCCGCAGGTCGAACTTGGCGCCCCGGCCTTCGGGCCGTTATTTTTGGGCGCGGCTGTGCCCGCGGCCTATTTTTGGCACACGGAGGCCCCTCGCAAAGTCTCGTGCCATTCCGAGTCCGGCGGACGAAGTTGGCCAGCCCCACCCCCCAAGGCTATAGCCCACCCGTTTTTGTGGCCTTTTTCCGCTGGATGAACTTGGCGCCCCGGCCTTCGGGCGGTTATTTTTGGGCGTGGCTGTGCCCGCGGCCTATTTTTGGCACACGGAGGCCCCTCGCAAAGTCTCACGCCATTCCGAGTCCGGCGGACGAAGTTGGCCAGCCCCACCCCCCAAGGCTATAGCCCACCCGTTTTTGTGGCCTTTTTCCGCTGGACGAACTTGGCGCCCCGGCCTTCGGGCGGTTATTTTTGGGCGCGGCTGTGCCCGCGGCCTATTTTTGGCACACGGAGGCCCCTCGCAAAGTCTCGCGCCATTCCGAGTCCGGCGGACGAAGTTGGCCAGCCCCACCCCCGAAGGCTATAGCCCACCCGTTTTTGTGGCCTTTTTCCGCCGGACGAACTTGGCGCCCCACCCTTCGGGCGGTTATTTTTGGGCGCGGCTGTGCCCGTGGCCTATTTTTGGCACACGGAGGCCCCTCGCAAAGTCTCGCACCATTCCGAGTCTGGCGGACGAAGTTGGCCAGCCCCACCCCCCAAGGCTATAGCCCACCCGTTTTTGTGGCCTTTTTCCGCTTGACGAACTTGGCGCCCCGGCCTTCGGGCGGTTATTCTTGGGCGTGGCTTTGCCCGCGGCCTATTTTTGGCACACGGAGGCCCCTCGCAAAGTCTCGCGCCATTCCGAGTCCGGCGGACGAAGTTGGCCAGCCCCACCCCCCAAGGCTATAGCCCACCCGTTTTTGTGGCCTTTTTCCGCTGGTCGAACTTGGCGCCCCGGCCTTCGGGCGATTATTTTTGGGCGCGGCTGTGCCCGTGGCCTATTTTTGGCACACGGAGGCCCATCGCAAAGTCTCGCGCCATTCCGAGTCCGGCGCCCACCCCCCAAGGCTATAGCCCACCCGTTTTTGTGGCCTTTTTCCGCTGGACGAACTTGGCGCCCCGGCCTTTGGGCGGTTATTTCTGGGCGCGGCTGTGCCCGCGGCCTATTTTAGGCGCACGGAGGCCCCTCACAAAGTGTCGCGCCATTCCGAGTCCGGCGGACGAAGTTGGCCAGCCCCACCCCCCACGGCTATAGCCCACCCGTTTTTGTGGCCTTTTTCCGCTGGACGAACATGGCGTCCCGTTCTTCGGGCGGTTATTTTTGGGCGCGGCTGGGCCCGCGGCCTATTTTTGGCACACGGAGGCCCCTCGCAAAGTCTCGCGCCATTCCGAGTCCGGCGGACGAAATTGGCCAGCCCCACCCCCAAAGGCTATAGCCCACCCGTTTTTGTGGCCTTTTTCCGCTGGACGAACTTGGAGCCCCGGCCTTCGGGCGGTTATTTTTGGGCGCGGCTGTGCCCGTGGCCTATTTTTGGCACACGGAGGCCCCTCGTAAAGTCTCGTGCCATTCCGAGTCCGGCGGACGAAGTTGGCCAGCCCCACCCCCCAAGGCTATAGCCCACCCGTTTTTGTGGCCTGTTTCCGCTGGACGAACATGGCGCCCCGGCCTTCGGGCGGTTATTTTTGCACGCGGCTGTGCCCGCGGCCTATTTTTGGCACACGGAGGCCCCTCGCAAAGTCTCGCACCATTCCGAGTCTGGCGGACGAAGTTGGCCAGCCCCACCCCCCAAGGCTATAGCCCACCCGTTTTTGTGGCCTTTTTCCGCTGGACGAACTTGGCGCCCCGGCCTTTGGGCGATTATTCTTGGGCGTGGCTTTGCCCGCGGCCTATTTTTGGCACACGGAGGCCCCTCGCAAAGTCTCACGCCATTCCGAGTCCGGCGGACGAAGTTGGCCAGCCCCACCCCCCAACGCTATAGCCCACCCGTTTTTGTGGCCTTTTTCCGCTGGACGAACTTGGCGCCCCGGCCTTCGGGCGGTTATTTTTGGGCGCGGCTGTGCCCGTGGCCTATTTTTGGCACACGGAGGCCCATCGCGAAGTCTCGCGCCATTCCGAGTCCGGCGCCCACCCCCAAGGCTATAGCCCACCCGTTTTTGTGGCCTTTTTCCGCTGGACGAACTTGGCGCCCCGGCCTTTGGGCGGTTATTTCTGGGCGCGGCTGTACCCGCGGCCTATTTTTGGCACACGGAGGCCCCTCACAAAGTCTCGCGCCATTCCGAGTCCGGCGGACGAAGTTGGCCAGCCCCACCCCCCACGGCTATAGCCCACCCGTTTTTGTGGCCTTTTTCCGCAGGTCGAACTTGGCGCCCCGGCCTTCGGGCCGTTATCTTTGGGCGCGGCTGTGCCCGCGGCCTATTTTTGGCACACGGAGGCCCCTCGCAAAGTCTCGCGCCATTCCGAGTCCGGCGGACGAAGTTGGCCAGCCCCACCCCCCAAGGTTATAGCCCACACGTTTTTGTGGGCTTTTTCCGCTGGACGAAATTGGCGCCCCGGCCTTTGGCCGGTTATTTTTGGGCGCGGCTGTGCCCGTTGCCTATTTTTGGCACACGGAGGCCCCTCACAAAGTCTCGCGCCATTCCGAGTCCGGCGGACGAAGTTGGCCAGCCCCACCCCCCAAGGCTATAGCCCACCCGTTTTTGTGGCCTTTTTCCGCTGGATGAACTTGGCGCCCCGGCCTTCGGGCGGTTATTTTTGGGCGTGGCTGTGCCCGCGGCCTATTTTTGGCACACGGAGGCCCCTCGCAAAGTCTCAGGCCATTCCGAGTCCGGCGGACGAAGTTGGCCAGCCCCACCCCCCAAGGCTATAGCCTACCCGTTTTTGTGGCCTTTTTCCGCTGGACGAACTTGGCGCCCCGGCCTTCGGGCGGTTATTTTTGGGCGCGGCTGTGCCCGCGGCCTATTTTTGGCACACGGAGGCCCCTCGCAAAGTCTCGCGCCATTCCGAGTCCGGCGGACGAAGTTGGCCAGCCCCACCCCCCAAGGCTATAGCCCACCCGTTTTTGTGGCCTTTTTCCGCTGGACGAACTTGGCGCCCCGGCCTTCGGGCGGTTATTTTTGGGCGCGGCTGTGCCCGCGACCTATTTTTGGCACACGGAGGCCCCTCGCAAAGTCTCGCGCCATTCCGAGTCTGGCGGACGAAGTTGGCCAGCCCCACCCCCGAAGGCTATAGCCCACCCGTTTTTGTGGCCTTTTTCCGCTGGACGAACTTGGCGCCCCGGCCTTCGGGCGGTTATTTTTGGGCGCGGCTGTGCCCGTGGCCTATTTTTGGCACACGGAGGCCCCTCGCAAAGTCTCGCACCATTCCGAGTCTGGCGGACGAAGTTGGCCAGCCCCACCCCCCAAGGCTATAGCCCACCCGTTTTTGTGGCCTTTTTCCGCTTGACGAACTTGGCGCCCCGGCCTTCGGGCGGTTATTCTTGGGCGTGGCTTTGCCCGCGCCTGCCTATTTTTGGCACACGGAGGCCCCTCGCAAAGTCTCGCGCCATTCCGAGTCCGCGGACGGTTGGCCAGCCCCACCCCCAAGGCTATAGCCCACCCGTTTTTTTGGCCTTTTTCCGCTGGTAGTACTTGGCAGCCCGGCCTTTGGGCGGTTATTTTTGGCGCGGCTGTGCCCGCCATTCCGCCTATTTTTGGCTCACGGAGGCCCCTCGCAATGTCTCGCATTCCGAGTCCGGGCGGACCGTCCCGTTCTTGAAGTTATTGGCCAGCCCCACCCCCTATAGCCCACCCGTTTTTGTGGCCTTTTTCCGCTGGACGAACTTGGAGCCCCGGCCTTCGGGTGGTTATTTTTGGGCGCGGCTGTGCCCGCGGCCTATTTTTGGCTCACGGAGGCCCCTCGCAATGTCTCGCGCCATTCCGAGTCCGGCGGACGAAGTTGGCCAGCCCCACCCCCCAAGGCTATAGCCCACCCGTTTTTGTGGCCTTTTTCCGCTGGACGAACTTGGAGCCCCGGCCTTCAGGCGGTTATTTTTGGGCGCGGCTGTGCCGGCGGCCTGTTTTTGGCTCACGGAGGCCCCTCGCAAAGTCTCGCGCCATTCCGACTCCGGCGGACGAAGTTGGCCAGCCCCACCCCCCAAGGCTATAGCCCACCCGTTTTTGTGGCCTTTTTCCGCTGGTCGAACTTGGCGCCCCGGCCTTCGGGAGATTATTTTTGGGCGCGGCTGTGCCCGTGGCCTATTTTTGGCACACGGAGGCCCATCGCAAAGTCTCGCGCCATTCCGAGTCCGGCGCCCACCCCCCAAGGCTATAGCCCACCCGTTTTTGTGGCCTTTTTCCGCTGGACGAACTTGGCGCCCCGGCCTTTGGGCGGTTATTTTTGGGCGCGGCTGTGCCCGCGGCCTATTTTTGGCACACGGAGGCCCCTCGCAAAGTGACGCGCCATTCCGAGTCCGGCGGTCGAAATTGGCCAGCCCCACCCCCCAAGGCTATAGCCCACCCGTTTTTGTGGCCTTTTTCCGCTGGACGAACTTGGCGTCCCGTTCTTCGGGCGGTTATTTTTGGGCGCGGCTGGTCCCGCGGCCTTTTTTTGGCACACGGAGGCCCCTCGCAAAGTCTCGCGCCATTCCGAGTCCGGCGGACGAAATTGGCCAGCCCCACCCCCAAAGGCTATAGCCCACCCGTTTTTGTGGCCTTTTTCCGCTGGACGAACTTGGAGCCCCGGCCTTCGGGCGGTTATTTTTGGGCGCGGCTGTGCCCGCGGCCTATTTTTGGCTCACGGAGGCCCCTCGCAATGTCTCGCGCCATTCCGAGTCCGGCGGACGAAGTTGGCCAGCCCCACCCCCCAAGGCTATAGCCCACCCGTTTTTGTGGCCTTTTTCCGCTGGACGAACATGGCGCCCCGGCCTTCGGGCGGTTATTTTTTGCTTGCGGCTGTGCCCATGCGCCTATTTTTGGCACACGGAGGCCCCTCGCAAAGTCTCGCGCCATTCCGAGTCCGGCGGACGAAGTTGGCCAGCCCCACCCCCCAAGGCTATAGCCCACCCGTTTTTGTGGCCTTTTTCCGCTGGACGAACTTGGCGCCCCGGCCTTTGGGCGGTTATTTTTGGGCGCGGCTGTGCCCGCGGCCTATTTTTGGCACACGGAGGCCCCTCGCAAAGTGTCGCGCCATTCCGAGTCCGGCGGTCGAAATTGGCCAGCCCCACCCCCCAAGGCTATAGCCCACCCGTTTTTGTGGCCTTTTTCCGCTGGACGAACTTGGCGCCCCGGCCTTCGGGCGGTTATTTTTGGGCGCGGCTGTGCCCGCGTCCTATTTTTGGCACACGGAGGCCCCTCGCAAAGTCTCGCGCCATTCCGAGTCCGGCGGACGAAGTTGGCCAGCCCCACCCCCCAAGGCTATAGCCCACCCGTTTTTGTGGCCTTTTTCCGCTGGACGAACTTGGCGCCCCGGCCTTGGGACGGTTATTTTTGGGCGCGGCTGTGTCCGCGGCCTATTTTTGGCACACGGAGGCCCCTCGCAAAGTCTCGCGCCATTCCGAGTCCGGCGGACGAAGTGGGCCAGCCCCACCCCCCAAGGCTATAGCCCACCCGTTTTTGTGGCCTTTTTCCGCTTGACGAACTTGGCGCCCCGGCCTTCGGGCGGTTATTCTTGGGCGTGGCTTTGCCCGCGGCCTATTTTTGGCACACGGAGGCCCCTCGCAAAGTCTCGCGCCATTCCGAGTCCGGCGGACGAAGTTGGCCAGCCCCACCCCCCAAGGCTATAGCCCACCCGTTTTTGTGGCCTTTTTCCGCTGGTCGAACTTGGCGCCCCGGCCTTCGGGCGATTATTTTTGGGCGCGGCTGTGCCCGTGGCCTATTTTTGGCACACGGAGGCCCATCGCAAAGTCTCGCGCCATTCCGAGTCCGGCGCCCACCCCCCAAGGCTATAGCCCACCCGTTTTTGTGGCCTTTTTCCGCTGGACGAACTTGGCGCCCCGGCCTTTGGGCGGTTATTTCTGGGCGCGGCTGTGCCCGCGGCCAATTTTTGGCACACGGAGGCCCCTCGCAAAGTCTCGCGCCATTCCGAGTCCGGCGGTCGAAATTGGCCAGCCCCACCCCCCAAGGCTATAGCCCACCCGTTTTTATGGCCTTTTTCCGCTGGACGAACTTGGCGTCCCGTTCTTCGGGCGGTTATTTTTGGGCGCGGCTGGGCCCGCGGCCTATTTTTGGCACACGGAGGCCCCTCGCAAAGTCTCGCGCCATTCCGAGTCCGGCGGACGAAATTGGCCAGCCCCACCCCCCAAGGCTATAGCCCACCCGTTTTTGTGGCCTTTTTCCGCTGGACGAACTTGGAGCCCCGGCCTTCGGGCGGTTATTTTTGGAGGCGGCTGTGCCCGCGGCCTATTTTTGGCTCACGGAGGCCCCTCGCAATGTCTCGCGCCATTCCGAGTCCGGCGGACGGATTTTGGCCAGCCCCACCCCCCAAGGCTAAGCCCACCCGTTTTTGTGGCCTTTTTCCGCTGGACGTACAAGGCGCCACGGCATACGTGAGTGAATTTAAGGGCGCGGCTGTGACCGCGGCCTATTTTTGGCACACGGAGGCCCCTCGCAAAGTCTCGCGCCATTCCGAGTCCGGCGGACGAAGTTGGCCAGCCCCACCCCCCAAGGCTATAGCCCACCCGTTTTTGTGGCCTTTTTCCGCTGGACGAACTTGGCGCCCCGGCCTTTGGGCGGTTATTTTTGGGCGCGGCTGTGCCCGCGGCCTATTTTTGGCACACGGAGGCCCCTCGCAAAGTGTCGCGCCATTCCGAGTCCAGCGGTCGAAATTGGCCAGCCCCACCCCCCAAGGCTATAGCCCACCCGTTTTTGTGGCCTTTTTGCGCTGGACGAACTTGGCGCCCCGGCCTTCGGGCGGTTATTTTTGGGCGCGGCTGTGCCCGCGGCCTATTTTTGGCACACGGAGGCCCCTCGCAAAGTGTCGCGCCATTCCGAGTCCGGCGGTCGAGATTGGCCAGCCCCACCCCCCAAGGCTATAGCCCACCCGTTTTTGTGGCCTTTTTCCGCTGGACGAACTTGGCGCCCCGGCCTTGGGGCGGTTAGTTTTGGGCGCGGCTGTGCCCGCGGCCTATTTTTGGCACACGGAGGCCCCTCGCAAAGTCTCGCGCCATTCCGAGTCCGGCGGACGAAGTTGGCCAGCCCCACCCCCCAAGGCTATAGCCCACCCGTTTTGTGGCCTTTTTCCGATGGACGAACTTGGCGCCCCGGCCTTCGGGCGGTAATTTTTGGGCGCGGCTGTGCCCGCGGCCTATTTTTGGCACACGGAGGCCCCTCGTAAAGTCTCGCGCCATTCCGAGTCCGGCGGACGAAGTTGGCCAGCCCCACCCCCCAAGGCTATAGCCCACTCGTTTTTGTGGCCTTTTTCCGCTGGACGAACTTGGCGCCCCGGCCTTCGGGCGGTTATTTTTGGATACGGCTGTCCCCGCGGCCTATTTTTGGCACACGGAGGCCCCTCGCAATGTCTCGCGCCATTCCGAGTCCGGCGGACGAAGTTGGCCGGCCCCACCCCCCAAGGCTATAGCCCACCCGTTTTTGTGGCCTTTTTCCGCTGGACGAACTTGGCGTCCCGGCCTTCGGGCGGTTATTTTTGGGCGCGGCTATGCCCGCGGCCTATTTTTGGCACACGGAGGCCCGTCGCAAAGTCTCGCGCCATTCCGAGTCCGGCGGACGAAATTGGCCAGCCCCACCCCCCAAGCCTATAGCCCACCCGCTTTTGTGGCCTTTTTCCGCTGGACGAACTTGGAGGCCCGGCCTTCGGGCGGTTATTTTTGGGCGCGGCTGTGTCCGCGGCCTATTTTTGGCACACGGAGGCCCCTCGCAAAGTCTCGCGCCATTCCGAGTCCGGCGGACGAAGTTGGCCAGCCCCACCCCCCAAGGCTATAGCCCACCCGTTTTTGTGGCCTTTTTCCGCTGGACGAACATGGCGCCCCGGCCTTCGGGCGGTTATTTTTGGGCGCGGCTGTGCCCGCCTACTTTTTGCACACGGAGGCCCCTCGTAAAGTCTCGCGCCATTCCGAGTCCGGCGGACGAAGTTGGCCAGCCCCACCCCCAAGGCTATAGCCCACCCGTTTTTGTGGCCTTTTTCCGCTGGACGAACTTGGCGCCCCGGCCTTTGGGCGGTTATTTTTGGGCGCGGCTGTCCCCGCGGCCTATTTTTGGCACACGGAGGCCCCTCGCAAAGTGTCGCGCCATTCCGAGTCCGGCGGTCGAAATTGGCCAGCCCCACCCCCCAAGGCTATAGCCCACCCGTTTTTGTGGCCTTTTTCCGCTGGACGAACTTGGCGCCCCGGCCTTTGGGCGGTTATTTTTGGGCGCGGCTGTGCCCGCGGCCTATTTTTGGCACACGGAGGCCCTCGCAGTCTCGCGCCTTTCTGAGTCCGGCGGACGAAGTTGGCCAGCCCCACCCCCCAAGGCTATAGCCCACCCGTTTTTGTGGCCTTTTTCCGCTGGACGAACTTGGCACCCCGGCCTTCGGGCGGTTATTTTTTGGCGCGGCTGTGCCCGCTGTCTATTTTTGGCACACGGAGGCCCCTCGCAATGTCTCGCGCCATTCCGAGTCCGGCGGACGAAGTTGGCCAGCCCCACCCCCCAAGGCTATAGCCCACCCGTTTTTGTGGCCTTTTTCCGCTGGACGAACTTGGCGCCCCGGCCTTCGGGCGGTTATTTTTGGGCGCGGCTATGCCCGCGGCCTATTTTTGGCACACGGAGGCCCGCCGCAAACTCTCGCGCCATTCCGAGTCCGGCGGACGAAGTTGGCCAGCCCCACCCCCCACGCCTAGAGCCCACCCGCTTGTGTGGCCTTTTTCCGCGGGACGCCCTGGGCGCCCCGGCCTTTGGGCGGTCACTTTCGGGCGCCGACGCTCCCCCGGACTATTTTTGGCACACGGAGGCCCCTCGCAAAGTCTCGCGCCATTCCGAGTCCGGCGGACGAGTTGGCCAGCCCCACCCCCAAGGCTATAGCCCACCCGTTTTTGTGGCCTTTTTCCGCTGGACGAACATGGCGCCCGGCCTTCGGGCGGTTATTTTTGGATGAGGCTGTGCCCGCTGACCTATTTTTGGCACACGGAGTCCCCTCGCAAAGTCTCGCACCATTCCGAGTCCGGGGGACGAAGTTGGCTAGCCCCACCCCCCAGGCTAAAGCCCACCCGGTTTTGTGGCCATTTTCCGCGGGACGTACTTGGCGCCCGGCCTTTGGGCGGTTATTTTTTTTGCGGCTGTGCCCGCGGCCTATTTTTGGCACACGGAGGCCCCTCGCAAAGTGTCGCGCCATTCCGAGTCCGGCGGTCGAAATTGGCCAGCCCCACCCCCCAAGGCTATAGCCCACCCGTTTTTGTGGCCTTTTTCCGCTGGACGAACTTGGCGCCCCGGCCTTTGGGCGGTTATTTTTGGGCGCGGCTGTGCCCGCGGCCTATTTTTGGCACACGGAGGCCCCTCGCAAAGTCTCGCGCCATTCCGAGTCCGGCGGACGAAGTTGGCCAGCCCCACCCCCCAAGGCTATAGCCTACCCGTTTTTGTGGCCTTTTTCCGCTGGACGAACTTGGCGCCCCGGCCTTCGGTCGGTTATTTTTGGGCGCAGCTGTGCCCGCGGCCTATTTTTGGCACACGGAGGCCCCTCGGAAAGTCTCGCGCCATTCCGAGTCCGGCGGACGAAGTTGGCCAGCCCCACCCCCCAAGGCTATAGCCCACCCGTTTTTGTGGCCTTTTTCCGCTGGACGAACTTGGCGCCCCGGCCTTCGGGAGGTTATTTTTGGATGCGGCTGTGCCCGCGGCCTATTTTTGGCACACGGAGGCCCCTCGTAATGTCTCGCGCCATTCCGAGTCCGGCGGACGAAGTGGGCCAGCCCCACCCCCCAAGGCTATAGCCCACCCGTTTTTGTGGCCTTTTTCCGCTGGACGAACTTGGCGTCCCGGCCTTCGGGCGGTTATTTTTGGGCGCGGCTGGGCCCGCGGCCTATTTTTGGCGCACGGAGGCCCGTCGCAAAGTCTCGCGCCATTCCGAGTCCGGCGGACGAAGTGGGCCAGCCCCACCCCCCAAGGCTATAGCCCACCCGTTTTTGTGGCCTTTTTCCGCTGGACGAACTTGGCGCCCCGGCCTTCGGGCGGTTATTTTTGGATGAGGCTGTGCCCGCGGCTTATTTTTGGCACACGGAGGCCCCTCGCAATGTCTCGCGCCATTCCGAGTCCGGCGGACGAAGTTGGCCAGCCCCACCCCCCAAGGCTATAGCCCACCCGTTTTTGTGGCCTTTTTCCGCTGGACGAACTTGGCGCCCCGGCCTTCGGGCGGTTATTTTTGGATGCGGCTGTGCCCGCGGCCTATTTTTGGCACACGGAGGCCCCTCGCAAAGTCTCGCGCCATTCCGAGTCCGGCGGACGAAGTTGGCCAGCCCCACCCCCCAAGGCTATAGCCCACCCGTTTTTGTGGCCTTTTTCCGCTGGACGAACTTGGCGTCCCGGCCTTCGGGCGGTTATTTTTGGGCGCGGCTGGGCCCGCGGCCTATTTTTGGCACACGGAGGCCCGTCGCAAAGTCTCGCGCCATTCCGAGTCCGGCGGACGAAATTGGCCAGCCCCACCCCCCAAGTCTATAGCCCACCCGTTTTTGTGGCCTTTTTCCGCTGGACGAACTAGGAGCCCCGGCCTTCGGGCGGTTATTTTTGGGCGCGGCTGTGCCCGCGGCCTATTTTTGGCACACGGAGGCCCCTCGCAAAGTCTCGCGCCATTCCGAGTCCGGCGGACGAAGTTGGCCAGCCCCACCCCCCAAGGCTATTGCCCACCCGTTTTTGTGGCCTTTTTCCGCTGGACGAACATGGCGCCCCGGCCTTCGGCGGTTATTTTTGGGCGCGGCTGTGCCCGCGGCCTATTTTTTGTACACGGAGGCCCCTCGCAAAGTCTCGCGCCATTCCGAGTCCGGCAGACGAAGTTGGCCAGCCCCACCCCCCAAGGCTATAGCCCACCCGTTTTTGTGGCCTTTTTCCGCTGGACGAACTTGGCGCCCCGGCCTTTGGGGGTTATTTTTGGGCGCGGCTGTGCCCGCGGCCTATTTTTGGCACACGGAGGCTCCTCGCAAAGTCTCGCGCCATTCCGAGTCCGGCGGACAAAGTTGGCCAGCCCCACCCCCCAAGGCTATAGCCCACCCGTTTTTGTGGCCTTTTTTCCGCTGGATGAACTTGGCGCCCCGGCGTTCGGGCGGTTATTTTTGGGCGTGGCTGTGCCCGCGGCCTATTTTTGGCACACGGAGGCCCCTCGCAAAGTCTCGCGCCATTCCGAGTCCGGCGGACGAAGTTGGCCAGCCCCACCCCCCAAGGCTATAGCCTACCCGTTTTTGTGGCCTTTTTCCGCTGGACGAACTTGGCGCCCCGGCCTTCGGGCGGTTATTTTTGGGCGCGGCTGTGTCCGCGGCCTAATTTTGGCACACGGAGGCCCCTCGCAAAGTCTCGCGCCATTCCGAGTCCGGCGGACGAAGTTGGCCAGCCCCACCCCCCAAGGCTATAGCCCACCCTTTTTTGTGGCCTTTTTCCGCTGCACGAACTTGGCGCCCAGGCCTTCGGGCGGTTATTTTTGGATGCGGCTGTGCCCGCGGCCTATTTTTTTCACACGGACGCCCCTCGCAAAGTCTCGCGCCATTCCGAGTCCGCGGGATTTAAATTGGCCAGCCCCACCCCCCAAGGCTATAGCCCACCCGTTTTTGTGGCCTTTTTCCGCTGGACGAACATGGTGCCCCGGCCTTCGGGCGGTTATTTTTGGGCGCGGCTGTGTCCGCGGCCTATTTTTGGCACACGGAGGCCCCTCTCAAAGTCTCGCGCCATTCCGAGTCCGGCGGACGAAGTTGGCCAGCCCCACCCCCCAAGGCTATAGCCCACCCGTTTTTGTGGCCATTTTCCAGGGACGAACTTGGCGCCCGGCCTTTGGGCGGTTATTTTTGGCGCGGCTGTGCCCATGACCTATTTTTGGCACACGGAGGCCCCTCGCAAAGTCTCGCGCCATTCCGAGTCCGGCGGGACGAGTTGGCCAGCCCCACCCCCAACTCTATAGCCCACCCGTTTTTGTGGCCTTTTTCCTCTTGACGTACATGGCGCACCGGCTTTCGGTCGGTTATTTTGTGGTGCGGCCATGCGCTCGGCCTATTTTTGGCACACGGAGGCCCCTCGCAAAGTCTCGCGCCATTCCGAGTCCGGGCGGACGGTGGGCCAGCCCCACCCCCAAGGCTATAGCCCACCGTTTTTGTGGCCTTTTTCCGCTGGGACAAACTTGGCGCCCGGCCTTGGGCGGTTATTTTTTTGGCGCGGCCTTGCCCCCAGCGGCCTATTTTTTTGGCACACCGAGGCCCCTCGCAAAGTCTCGCGTAATTCCGAGTCCGGCGGACGAAGTGGGCCAGCCCCACCCCCCAAGGCTATAGCCCACCCGTTTTTCTGGCCTTTTTCCGCTGGACGAACTTGGCGCCCCGGCCTTCGGGCAGTTATTTTTGGGCGCGGTTGTGCCCGCGTCCTATTTTTAGCACACGGAGGCCCCTCGTAAAGTCTCGCGCCATTCCGAGTTAGGCGGACGAAGTTGGCCAGCCCCACCCCCCAAGGCTATAGCCCACCCGTTTTTGTGGCCTTTTCCGCAGGGACGAACTTGGCGCCCGGCCTTTGGGCGGTTATTTTGGGAGCGGCTGTGCCCCCTGCCTATTTTTGGCACACGGAGGCCCCTCGCAAAGTCTCGCGCCATTCCGAGTCCGGCGGACGAAGTTGACCAGCCCCACCCCCCAAGGCTATAGCCCACCCGTTTTTGTGGCCTTTTTCCGCAGGACGAACTTGGCGCCCCGGCCTTTGGGCGGTTATTTTTGGGCGCGGCTGTGCCCGCGGCCTATTTTTGGCACACGGAGGCCCCTCGCAAAGTCTCGCGCCATTCCGAGTCCGGCGGACGAAGTTGGCCAGCCCCACCCCCCAAGGCTATAGCCCACCCGTTTTTGTGGCCTTTTTCCGCTGGACGAACTTGGCGCCCCGGCCTTCGGGCGGTTATTTTTGGGCGCGGCCTTGCCCGCGGCCTATTTTTGGCACACGGAGGCCCCTCGCAAAGTCTCGCGTAATTCCGAGTCCGGCGGACGAAGTGGGCCAGCCCCACCCCCCAAGGCTATAGCCCACTCGTTTTTCTGGCCTTTTTCCGCTGGACGAACTTGGCGCCCCGGCCTTCGGGCAGTTATTTTTGGGCGCGGTTGTGCCCGCGTCCTATTTTTAGCACACGGAGGCCCCTCGTAAAGTCTCGCGCCATTCCGAGTTTGGCGGACGAAGTTGGCCAGCCCCACCCCCCAAGGCTATAGCCCACCCGTTTTTGTGGCCTTTTTCCGCAGGACGAACTTGGCGCCCCGGCCTTTGGGCGGTTATTTTTGGGCGCGGCTGTGCCCGCGGTCTATTTTTGGCACACGGAGGCCCCTCGCAAAGTCTCGCGCCATTCCGAGTCCAGCGGACGAAGTTGGCCAGCCCCACCCCCCAAGGCTATAGCCCACCCTTTTTTGTGGCCTTTTTCCGCTGCACGAACTTGGCGCCCAGGCCTTCGGGCGGTTATTTTTGGATGCGGCTGTGCCCGCGGCCTATTTTTTTCACACGGACGCCCCTCGCAAAGTCTCGCGCAATTCCGAGTCCGGCGGACGAAATTGGCCAGCCCCACCCCCCAAGGCTATAGCCCACCCGTTTTTGTGGCCTTTTTCCGCTGGACGAACATGGTGCCCCGGCCTTCGGGCGGTTATTTTTGGGCGCGGCTGTGTCCGCGGCCTATTTTTGGCACACGGAGGCCCCTCTCAAAGTCTCGCGCCATTCCGAGTCCGGGCGGACGATTTTGACCAGCCCCACCCCCAAGGCTATAGCCCACCCGTTTTGTGCCCTTTTTTTCCGCAGGACGAACTTGGCGCCCGGCCTTTGGGCGGTTATTTTTAAGCGCGGCTGTGCCCGCGCCTATTTTTGGCACACGGAGGCCCCTCGCAAAGTCTCGCGTAATTCCAGTCCGGCGGACGAAGTGGGCCAGCCCCACCCCCAAGGCTATAGCCCGCCCGTTTTCTGGCCTTTTCCGCTGGGCGAACTTGGCGCCCGGCCTTCGGGCAGTTATTTTTGGCGCGGCTGTGCCCGCGTCTGGCCACAGCACACGGAGGCCCCTCGTAAAGTCTCGCGCCATTCCGAGTTTGGCGGACGAAGTGGGCCAGCCCCACCCCCCAAGGCTATAGCCCACCCGTTTTTGTGGCCTTTTTCCGCAGGACAAACTTGGCGCCCCGGCCTTTGGGCAGTTATTTTTGGGCGCGGCGGTGGCCGGGGTCTGGCCACGGCACACGGAGGCCCCTCGTAAAGTCTCGCGCCATTCCGAGTCCAGCGGACGAAGTTGGCCAGCCCCACCCCCCAAGGCTATAGCCCACCCGTTTTTGTGGCCTTTTTCTGCTGGACGAACTTGGCGCCCCGGCCTTCGGGCGGTTATTTTTGGGCGCGGCTGTGCCCGCGGCTTATTTTTGGCACACGGAGGCCCCTCGCAAAGTCTCGCGCAATTCCGAGTCCGGCGGACGAAGTGGGCCAGCCCCACACCCCAAGGCTATAGCCCACCCGTTTTTCTGGCCTTTTTCCGCTGGACGAACTTGGCGCCCCGGCCTTCGGGCCGTTATTTTTGGGCGCGGTTATGCCCGCGGCCTATTTTTAGCACACGGAGGCCCCTCGTAAAGTCTCGCGCCATTCCGAGTCCGGCGGACGAAGTTGGCCAGCCCACCCCCCAAGGCTATAGCCCACCCCGTTTTGTGGGCATTTTTCGCTGGAACTTGGCGCCCCGGCCTTCGGGCGGTTATTTTAGGCGGCTGTGCCATGACCTATTTTTGGCACACGGAGGCCCCTCGCAAAGTCTCACGCAATTCCCACCCCAAGGCTATAATAGCCCACCCGCTTTTGTGGCCTTTTTCCGCTGGACGAACTTGGCGCCCGGCCTTCGGGTTATTTTTGCGCGCTGTGCCTGCGGCCTATTTTTGGCACACGGAGGCCCTCGCAAAGTCTCGCGCCATTCCGAGTCCGGCGGACGAAGTTGGCCAGCCCCACCCCCAAGGCTATAGCCCACCCGCTTTTGTGGCCTTTTTCCGCTGGACGAACTTGCGCCCGGCCTTCGGGCGGTTATTTTTGGGCGGCTGTGCCCGCGGCCTATTTTTGGCACACGGAGGCCCTCGCAAAGTCTCGCGCATTCCGAGTCCGGCGGACGAGTGGGCCAGCCCCACCCCCAAGGCTATAGCCCACCCGCTTTTTGGCCTTTTTCCGCTGGACGAACTTGGCGCCCGCCTTCGGGGTTATTTTGCGCGCTGTGCCCGCTGCCTATTTTTGGCACACGGAGGCCCTCGCAAGTCTCGCGCGCATTCCGAGTCCGCGG
>JAUJEM010000059.1:300000-305000 GCA_030448935.1 Citrus cavaleriei | reverse complement strand
GCGGAGCGTGCTCGTTAGATTTCCCGGCGCAGTCCGCGCCGGGGTTCGTTGTTTCGCCAGCCGGGAGCGGACGAGTCCCTTCTCCTCAAGGGCGGGCGAGAAGCGAGAGCGCCCGTTGTGACACGCACCCTCCCGCCGCCGGCAGGTGATATCAACTGGTTCGCTGGTCTTCGTCAAGTGTGTTTCGGATAATGATCTCCGCAGGTTCACCTGGAAACCTTGTTACGACTTCTCCCTTCCTCTAAATGATAAGGTTCAGTGGACTTCTCTGCGACGTCAGAGGCGCGACCGCCCAGCGTCGCCCAACGATCCGAACACTACACCGGACCATTCAATCGGTAGGAGCGGCCAGGCGGTGTGTACAAAGGCGTGGGCGTAGTCAACGCGAGCTGATGACTCGCGCTTACTAGGAATTCTCGTTGAAGACCAACCGATTACAAATGATCTATCCCCATCACGATGAAATTTCGAAGATTACCCGGCCTGGCCGGCCAGGGCTAGGCCAGGTTGAATACATCAGTGTAAGCGGCGTCTGCGGCCGAACATCTAAGGGCATCAGCGGACACTCTTTATTGCCTCAAACTTCCTTGCTTCCATGGCCATAGTCCTCTAAGAAGCTGGCCACGGAGGATACCTCCGCATAGCTGGTTAGCAGGCTGAGGTCTCGTTAAATTAACGGAATTAACTAGACAAATCGCTCGCCACCAACTAAGAACGCCATGCACCACCACCCATAGAATCAAGAAAAGAGCTCAACACAATCATCCTTACGGCACATGTCTCGACCTCGTAAGTTTTGTTGAGTCAAATTAAGTCAGCAGGCTCACTCTCAAAGCAGCCTTTCTCACACAATCTCCTTTAAGTTTCAGCCCTATACCACTTCCCCCTAACCTGGTAAAGACTTTGATTATATGTGCCATGGAGTCCTAAAAGTAATCCGCTGATCCTGGTCGGCATCGTTTATGGTTGAGACTAGACGGTATCTGATCGCCTTCGAGCCCCTCAATCTTCGCTCTTGATTAATGAAAACATCCTTGGCAAATGCTGAAAGTTGTTCCGTCTTTCATAAATCCAAGAATTTCACCTCTCGACTATGAAATACGAATGCCCCCGACTGTCCCCTCGTTAATCATTACTCCGATCCCCGAAGGCCAACACAGGACCGAAATCCTATGATGTTATCCCCATGCTAATGTATACAGAGCGTGAGGCTTGCTTTGAGCACTCTAATTTCTTCAGTAATAAACCTGTGGCACGACCCGGCCAGTTAAGGCCAGGAGCGCATCGCCCAGAGATGGGACGAGCCGCAGCCGGCACACCGCGAGGCGGACCGGCCGACCCAACCAAGGTCCAACTACGAGCTTTAACCGCAATAACTTTAAATATACGCCTATTGAGCTGGAATTACCATGGGCTGCTGGCACCAGGATTTGCCTCCAATGGATCCTCGTAAGGGATTTAGATTGTAATTATCTCCAATTACTGCACTCATAGAGCCCGTATTGTTATTTATTGTCACTACCCTCCCCGTGTCGATTGCAAATTTGCTCGCCTGCCGCCTTCCTGGTGGTAGCCGCTTTCTCAGGCTCCCTCTCCGAATCGAACCCCACCTCCGCCACCCGTCACCACCATGGTAGGCCTCTATCCTACCATCGAAAGTTGATAGGCAGAAATTTGAATGATGCGTCAGCCGCACGGCGGCCTTGCGATCCGGCCGAGTTACTGCGAATCATCGTGAGCAACGGGCGAGCCCGCCGACCTTTATCTAATAAATGCATCCCTTCCAAAAAGTCGGGGTTTGGTGCACGTATTATTTTCTAGAATTACTAATGTTTATCCGAGTAGCAAATACCATCAAACAAACTATAATTGATTTAATGAGCCATTCGCAGTTTCACAGTCTGGAATTAGTTCATACTTTACACATGCATGGCTTAATCTTTGAGACAAGCATATGACTACTGGCAGGATCAACCAGGTAGTATTCTTCCGACGCTCGGCGCCCGCAGGACCCGCCCCCCTCTCGGGGCTCCCCTGGGCCTCGGGCTCGGGTCGGGCTGAAGACGGGTGCGTGTCGCTCGTGCCAAGAGACGCATGCAGAAGCTTGATTTACCGAGGCCGAGACCCCGCGTCCAGCGCACCCGCATCCGGAGAGAACGGGCAGACTTCGTGGGCCGAGGCGGCCAAGCGTCTGAGCGCGAGGCACGCCGGGAACATTGAGTTTGCCTCGCGTCCACCCCGCACCCGGAAGGGCACAAGGCGGACGGGGAAAACCGAAACCAGCAATTCCGTTTTGTTGGTAAGCAACACAGGATACCGAACGAACCTCAAGGCAACAGCTGCGCTGGGGAAAGACTGAAGAAGGGACGGCCTTCGAGCAGTTCGGGTGACGAGCACGGAGCCTGCCGACCGACGCCCTCCAATCACCACCACACGCCCCTGCCGTTCACGGGCTATGACCTTGCCGAGCGTCCCGCAGGCCCGAAGCAATTGCCGTCAAGTCTACGGAAGCACCCGCCAAGGGCTAAGCTAGCACCATCGGGACGCGAAACAGCACACACATTTACTTTTTCCGCAAAACAAGGTCGCCGAAAGTCGCCGGAATGACGCCGGAGCGAGCTCGACGGCGACATTCGACGGGACGCCCCAAAACCGGGCGACCAAGGCCGAGCAGCAAGGCCATGCCAACAAAGGGCGGGGGCACCCACCACCCGACCTAGGCACCTCTCATCCCCTACCCCCTAAAGAGGTCTTAGAGCTTTTTTTGATCTAGCAAAGAATAGACACCCCCAATACTGAAGCTGACCCCCACCCCAAAAAAAAAAAAATATTGAATTTTGGTCTGATTTTTGTATCATGGTCAAGAAAATATGAAGAATTTTTCAAGAGAAAGAGAAAAAAATTGGAGTGCAAAAGAGGTATTTTTTAGCCGCACGGCACGTAATATTGCGTGGGCCATTTCCCGCACAGCTAACCTCCTCCGTGAGAAATGACCAGGTGAAGCAAAAAGCCAGTGCGCCAGCGCGCGCGGCACCATCGCGCAGCACCGGAAAGCGCCTGCGCGCGGCTCCACTCGCGGCACCAGAGCGCGCCACCATCGCGGGCAACAGCGTAAGCGCGCGCGGCACCATCGCGCAGCAACAGTGCGCACGCGCGGCACCATCAAAAGCGCAGCAAGCAAGCCAGCGCGCGGCACCATCGCGCGCAGCAGAAGCCAGCGCGCGGCACCATCCCGCGCAGCAAGCAAGCCAGCGCAAGCGGCACCATCCCGCGCAGCAAGCAAGCCAGCGCGCGGCACCATCCCGCGCAGCAAGCAAGCCAGCGCGCGGCACTATCGCGCGCGCACAGCGATTGCGCGCAGCACCATCGCGCGCAGCAGCAAGCCAGCGCGCGGAACCATCGCGCGCGGCAAGCAAGCCAGCGCGCGGGACCATCGCGCAGCAAACGAAATATCGCGCGCGGCACCATCGCGCGCACCAAACAAGCCCGCGCGGCACCATCGCGCGCGGACAGCGAGATTGCGCGTAGCACCGTCGCGCGCCGCAAGGGGCCAGCGCGCGGCGGCACCATCGCGCGCAGCAGGCGCGCAGCGCGAGGCACCATCGCGCGCGTCCAGTAAAGCCAGCGCGCGGCACCATCGCGCGCGGAAAGCGAGAAAGCGCGCAGCACCATCGCGCGCAACAGTGCCAGCCAGCGCGCGGCACCATCGCGCGCAGCAAGGCCAGCGCGCGGCACCATCGCGCGCGGACAGCGATATTGCGCGCAGCACCATCGCGCGCAACAAGTTAGCCAGCGAGGCACCAACGCGCGCAGCAAGCAAGCCCGCGCGCGCGCAGCTGGGGGCACCAACGCGAGGCACCATCGCGCGCAGCTGGGGCGCCAACGCGAGGCACCATCGCGCGCAGCAAGTGGCCAGCGCGCGCAGCTGGGGCGCCAACGCGAGGCACCATCGCGCGCAGCAGCAAAGCCAGCGCGCGGCACCATCGCGCGCACAAGGTAAGCCAACGCGAGGCACATCGCACGCTCGCGGGCAACGAGATGGTGCCCAGGCTCGCGCGGCAAGCCGCCCACGCTGGCGAGGTGCAAGCGCGCGCTCGCGGGGCAAGCGGGCGCAGGTGGGCGTTGCCCGCGATCGCGCGGGGCAGGCATTGCGCGCTTGCCGAGCAAGCGCGCACGGCACCTCGCTCGCCCAGGCTTGTTCGTGCCCGTCGACACTTCCCTCGCAGGTGGCGGGCGGGAAGTGGCCATGCCTTTCGGGCGCTGCTGCCGCTGTTCCATGGGGGCCGGATGGGTGCAGCTAGCCTCCGTCATCAGAAACTACCACAGGCAGTGGACAAGCGTCCGACTTGTTTTGAAGGCCTAGATTTTTTTGCGGACTGTGCAGAACATGGGATGGCGTTAGGAACAATTTTTTGCAGCTGGAAAACAGTTTTAAAATCGTCCAAAATGGAGAAAAACAGTTTTAAAAATAATCAAAATGGAGAAACCGGGACACAAAAAATTCGGAAGAGTAGTAAACGGCACGGAATGTGCTGAAATTTTAGGAGGTGTCAGTATTGTCTCATGGGACCAAAAAGTGGGGAAATTATGCCGAGCTCCGGGTCCCAAATTTTGAGCAAAATGGCCAAAAACCGTGGGCTATATAGCACACGGTTTTGCCCCCAAATTTTCTGGGCGGGAGGGGATTTGGCCGTGCATTGTAGATATAAAAGTGGGCATTAACTGTTGAGGAGACGAAGTCGATTCCGAGGTCCGGATCCTGTTTATGGCCAATTTACCGAACAATCAAAACGTGGCGGGCTTAGAATTGGTCCGATTGTGGCAGAACCGGGCGGGGGCCTCACGGGGGGCAAGTATCGCAACCTCTCGGCAAACGGGAAAAATAATGCGGGAGACCCTGGACCCATTTTTTTCGCAAAAAGGGCCAAAACCCTTTGTGCCAAATTTCCGAGTTTTCAAGTATGGATTTTTGGCTGATATTGTCGACAAGCAGGAGTTAG
>JAUJEM010000059.1:282500-297500 GCA_030448935.1 Citrus cavaleriei | reverse complement strand
TTCATCTCTGCACGCTGTCCTGCTTACCAAAATGGCCCACTGGAGCACTTTGATCTCTGTGGCATGCTCAACGAAGCAGCTGCGCCGTCCTACCTATTTAAAGTTTGAGAATAGGTCGAGGGCGTTGCGCCCCGATGCCTCTAATCATTGGTTTACCCGCGATAGAACTTCAAGCTTTCCTGGCTCCAGCTATCCCGAGGGAAACTGGAGGGGAACTTAGCTACTAGACTCGCTCGATTAGTCTTTCGCCCCCTATACCCAAGTCAGACGAACGATTTGCACGTCAGTATCGCTGCGGGCTCCACCAGAGTTTCCTCCGGCTTCGCCCCCTCAGGCATAGTTCACCATTTTCGGGTCCCGACAGGCATGCTCACACACTTAACCCTTCTCAGAAGATCAAGGTCGGTCGGCGGTGCACCCGCGAGGGATCCCGCCAATCAGCTTTCCTGCGCCTTACGGGGTTTACCGGCCCGCTGACTCGCACACATGTCAGACTCCTTGTCCGTGTTTCAAGACGGGCCGAATGGGGGAGCCCGCAGGCCGATGCCGGGAGCGCGCAGGTGCGCGAAGCACGCCCAAAGGCGCGCGCTGCCAGCCACGACCGCGGCGACGACGTCTCCACAGGCTTATCAAAGGCCCGGCTTAACGCCGCCGCAATCCGGCATCGGTCCGCCTCGAGCGATCGGGCGGACCGGCTCGCCATTCCGCATCCGACCGGGGCGCATCGCCGGCCCCATCCGCCTTCCTCCCGACAATTTCAAGCACTCTTGACTCTCTTTCAAAGTCCTTTTCATCTTTCCTCAAGGGTACTTGTTTGCTATCTGTCTCAGCCTGTGATTTAGCCTTGACGGAATTTAATGCCCGATTGGGGCTGCATTCCCAAACAACCCGACTCGGCAGACAGCGCTCGTGGTGCGACAGGGTCCGGGCGCGACGGGGCTCACCTCTCCGGCGCCCCTTTCCAGGGACTTGGGCCCGGTCCGCCGCTGAGGACGCTTCTCCAGACTTACACCTGACGCGGGGCGCCCGATTTTCAAGCTGGGCTCTTCCTGGGTCGCTCGGCCAAGTATACTAAGGGGGAATCCTGTAAGTTTTTCCTCCGCTTTATTGATATGCTTAAACTCACGGGTAATCCCGCTGACCTGGGTCGCGATACAGCAGTTACGCTTGCGCTGAGCATCAGGGCTGCAGAGTCCCCACTCGGAGAGACTGGCGCGGCGGGAGCTCGAGAGGCTTTTGTTTTGCCACTGATCGCCGCGGCTTCGGTCGCTGAGGACTCAGATTTGGGCCAACCGCGAGCGGTGGTCAGCGCCACTGGAGGTTAATCTCCGCCCCTGCACCCCGGCCCCGCCTTTGTTTGGGGGTGGGGTGGGGCAACGGCGCGTGACACTCCAGGCAGACGTGCCTCGGCCTAATGGCTTGGGGCAACTTCGCGCTCAAAGACCATGGTTCACGATTCGCAATTCACCAAGTATCGATTTCGCCACGCTTCTTCATCGATGCGAGCTGAGATATCCGCTGCCGAGTCGCTGATGGATACATAGAAAGAAGAAAAATACTACCGCCCGCGCACTGGCTCCGGGCCGCGGGAGCGTGCTCTCGTTAGATTTCCTTGGCGCAGTCCGCGCCGGGTTCGTTGTTTCGCCAGCCGGGAGCGGGACGAGTCCTCTCCCCGCGGCGTGGGGCGAGAAGGAGGAGCGCCTGCTATGGACACGCGCACCTCCCGCCGCCGGTGATATCAACTGTTCGCGGGTCTCTGCTGGGCAGGTTTCGACAATGATCCTCCGCAGGTTCACTCTTACGGAAACCTTGTTACGACTTCTCCTTCCTCTAAATGATAAGGTTCAGGTGGACTCTCACGACGTCAAGAGGGGCAGCGAACCGCCCGCTGCCGCTGGGATCCGGCCACCCCACCGGACCATTCAATCGGGTAGGAGCGACGGGCGTGTACAAAGGGCAGGACGAGTCAACGCGAGCTGATGACCTGCGCTACCAGGGAATTCTCGTTGAAGACCAACAATTGCAATGATCTATCCCCATCACGATGAAATTCCTAAAGATTACCCTGGCCGGGTTTACTGCTGGCTATAGACTCGTTGAATACATCAAAGGTAGCGCTGCATGCCAGAAACATCTAAGGGCATCACAGACCTGTTATTGCCTCAAACTTCCCTGGCCTAAGTGCCATAGTCCCCTCTAAGAAGCTGGCCACGGAGGGATACCTCCGCATAGCTAGTTAGCAGGGCTGAGGTCTGCCTGCGCAACGGAATTAACCAGACAAAATGCCCACCAACTAAGAACGGCCATGCACCACCACCCATAGAATCAAGAAAGAGCTCTACCTGTCAATCCTTACTATGTCCGGACCTGGTAAGTTTCCCCGTGTTGAGTCAAATTAAGCCGCAGGCTCCACTCCTGGTGGTGCCTCTTCCGTCAATTTCCTTTAAGTTTCAATGTGACCATACTCCCCGGAACCCAAAGACTTTGATTTCATAAGGTGCCAGCGGAGTCCTAAAAGTAATATCCGCTGATCCTCGTCGGCATCGCTTATGGTTGAGACTAGGACGGTATCCGATCGCTTTGAGCCTCCCCCAACTTTCGCTCTGATTAATGAAAATATCCTTGCAAAATGCTTTCTGCAGTTGTTCGCTTTCATAAATCCAAGAATTTCACACTCCCCTGACTAAATACGAATGCCCCGACTGTCCCCTCAATCATTACCCGATCCTGAAGGCTGGCATTGTGACCGAAATCCTGCGATGTTATCCCATGCTAATGTATACAGAGCGAGGCTGCTTTCTGAGCACTCCTAATTTCTTCAGTAAATAGTGGCGCCGGTGGCACTTCCACTCCGGCCAGTTAAGGCCAGAGCGCATCGGGCCGGCAGAAGGACGAGCCGGCCGGTGCAATACCGCGAGGCGGACCGGCTGACCCAAATCCCTGCTGTCCAACTACGAGCTTTTTAATCGCAACAACTTAAATATACGCTATTGGAGCTGGAATTACCATGCTGCTGGCACCAGACTTGCCTCTCCAATGGATCTCGTTAAGGGATTTAGATTGTACTTGTTCTAATTACTGCACTTCATAGAGCTCCGGTATTGTTATTTATCGTCACTACCTCCCCGTGTCGTGATTGTACTTGCGCCCTGCTGCTTCTGGATGTGGCTGCCGCTCGTGCCCCCTCCTAATCGAACCTCACCTCTCCGTCACCCGTCACCACCATGGTAGGCCTCATCCTACCATCAAAGTTGATAGGCAGAAATTTGAATGACGCGCCGCCGCACGGCCTTGCGATCCGTCGAGTTACTGCGAATCATCAGGAGCAGCGGCAGAGCCCGCCGACCTTTATCTAATAAATGCATCCTTCCAAAAAGTCGGCTTGGCGCACGATAGCTCCAGAATTACTACGAAGTATCTGAGTAGCAAATACCATCAAACAAACTATAATCTGATTTAATGAGCTATTCGTGAAGCAGCAGTCTGGAATTAGTTCATACTTTACACATGCATGGCTAAATTTTTGAGACAAGCAGACTACTGGCAGGATCAACCAGGTAGCATTCTTCCTGACGCCGGCGCCTGCATGACTCGTCCCTCCCGGGGCCCTGCCCGGGGCCTCGGCCGGTCGGCCAAGACGGGTGCGGCGGTCGTTCGCGCCAAGAGACGATGCGTAGCTTGACGATCGAGGCCGAGACCTCATGCGTCCATGCGCAGCATTCCGCATCCGAGAGAACGGGCAGAGACTTCCGTGGGCCGAGGCGGCTGTTGCCCGAGCGCGAGGCACGCCGGAACACGGAGTTACCTCGCGTCCACCCCGCACCCGGAAGGGCACAAGGACGGGGGAAAACCGAAAACCAGCAATTCCGTTTTGTTGGTAAGCAACACAGGATACCGAACGAACCTCAAGGCAACAGCTGCGCTTGGGGAAAGACTGAAGCGGACGGCCTTCGAGCAGTTCGGTGCACGAGCACGGAGCCTGCCGACTGACGCCCTCCAATCACCACTCACACGCCCTGCCGTTCACTTATGACCTTGCCGAGCGTCCCGCAGGCCCGAAGCAATTGGGCGTCGGGTCTACGGAAGCACCAAGCAAGGCTAAGCCAGCACCACTTTGACGCGAAAAGCACACATTTACTTTTTCCGCAAAAACAAGGTCGCTGGAAGTCGTTGAATGACGCCGGAGCGAGCTCGACGGCGACATTCCGACGGGACGTCCTAAAACCGAAGGACCAAGGCCGAGCAGCAAGGCCAAGGCCAACAAAGGGCGGGGCACCCACCACCTGACTCCAGGCACCTCTCATCCCTTTACCCCCTAAAGAGGTCTTGAGCCATTTTGATCTAGCAGAATAGACCCCCAATACTGAAGCTTGACTCCCACCCCCAAAAAAAAAAAAAAAAAATATATTGAATTTTGGCCTGATTTTTGCATCATGGTCAAGAAAATACAAGAATTTTTCAAGAGAAAGAGAAAAAATTGGAGTGCAAAAGAGGTATTTTTAGCCGCATCGGCACGTGGGAAGATGTGCTGCCATTTCCCGCCAGCTAACCTCCCCGTGCGAGAAATGACCAGCGTGAAGCGCGTAGCCAGCGCGCCAGCGCGCGGCACCATCGCGCAGCACCGGGTGCGCCCGCGCAGCGCGGTTCCATCGCGCGCACCAGAGCGCGCCACCATCGCGCGGGCAAACAGCGCAAGCGCGCGCGGCACCATCGCGCAGCAAACAGGCGCGCACGCGCGCGCACCATCGCGCGCAGCAAGCAAGCCAGCGCGCGGCACCATCGCGCAGTGGCGAGCCAGCGCGGCACCATCCCGCGCAGCAAGGCCCAGCGCGCGGCACCATCCCGCGCAGCAAGCCAGCGCGCGGCACCATCCCGCGCAGCAGCAAAGCCAGCGCGCGGCACCATCGCGCGCGCGCACAGCGAGATTGCGCAGCACCATCGCGCGCAGCAGCAAGCCAGCGCGCGGAACCATCGCGCGCGGCAAGCCAGCCAGCGCGCGGACCATCGCGCGCGCAGCAAGCAAGCTATCACGCGGCACCATCGCGCGCACCAGCAGTTTCCGCGCGCGCACCATCGCGCGCGGACAGCGAGATTGCGCGCAGCACCATCGCGCCGCAAGCAAGCCAGCGCGCGCACCATCGCGCGCAGCAAAAAGCGAGGCGAGGTGCACCATCGCGCGCATCAAGCAAGCCAGCTGCGGCACCATCGCGCGCGGGACAGCGAGATTGCGCGCAGCACCATCGCGCGCAATGGCAACGCCAGCGCGCGGCACCAACGCGCGCAGCCCGCTAGCCAACGCGCGGCGCCATCGCGCGCGGACAGCGATATTGCGCGCAGCACCATCGCGCGCAAACAAGTTAGCCAGCGGCGGCACCATCGCGCGCAGCGCTTCCAGCGCAGCAGCTGGGGCACCAACGCGAAGCAAGCCAGCGCTGGGCGCAGCTGGGGCGCCAACGCGAGGCACCATCGCGCGCAGCAAGCCAGCTGCCGCGCGCAGCTGGGGCGCCAACGCGAGGCACCATCGCGCGCAGCAAAGCAAGCCAGCGCGCAGCACCATCGCGCGCACAAGGCAAGCCAACGCGAGGCACCATCGCACGCTCGCGGGCAACGATGCAGCCCAGGCTCGCGCGGCAAGCTGCCCACGCTGGCGAGGTAAGCAGCGCGCGCCGCTCGCGGGCAAGCGGCGCAGGGTCGCGGGCAAGCTGCCCGCCGATCGCGGGGCAGGCATTGGCGCGCTGCAGCAAACCGCGCACGGCACCCTCGCCGCCCAGGCTTGTTCGTGCCCGCCGGCACTTCCCTCGCAGGTGGCGGGCGGGAAGTGGCCATGCCTTTCTCGGCGCTGCTGCCGCTGTTCCATGGGGCCGGATGGTGCAGCTAGCTCTCCGTCATGCGAGAAACTACCACGGGCAGTGGACAAGCGTCCACTTGTTTTGAAGGCCTAGATTTTTATGACGCAGAACATGGGATGGCGGGTTAGGGAACAATTTTTTTGCCGCTTGAAAACAGTTTTAAAATCGTCCAAAATGGAGAAAAAACAGTTTAAAAATAATCCAAAATGGAGAAAACTGGACACAAAAAACTCGAAGAAGTAGTAAACGGCACCGAATGTGCTGAAATTTTAGGAGGTGTCAGACATCTCATGGGACCAAAAAGTGGGGAAATTATGCCGAGCTCCGGTCCCAAATTTTATGTAAAATGGCCAAAAACGTGGGCTATAGCACAACAGATTTTGCCCAAATTTCGTTTGGGCGGAGGGGATTTTTGGCGGCATTGTAGATATAAAGGGGCGCAACCGGCGGAGGAGACGAAGTCGATTCCGAGGTCCGGATCCTGTTTATGGCCAATTTACCGAACGCCAAACGCGGGCTTAGAATTGGTCCGATTGTGGCAGAACCGGGCGGGGCCTCCGTGGGGGCAAGTATCGCAACCCTCTCGACGAAACGGGAAAATAATGTGCGAGACCCTGACCCATTTTTCGCCAAAAGGGCCAAAATCCTTGTGCCAAATTTCGAGTTTTCGGGAAGGTGATTTTTAATAATGATATTGTCGACAGGAGTTAGCCACAGGCTTGGCCAAATTTCGCCTTTGTGCCAGCCACTTAGATTTGCCGAGAGTTAGCCTCATGAAAAGCACAAGTCCACCCGAGGCCCGAGCCTCCTTGGAGCCATCACACAAGTCTTGTGCCGTAGTTAGCCTCAGGCATTGGAGCAAGTGTGCTGCCTTTGTGCCAGCGCCTCCGAAAAACACAAGTCCACTCCGACATTTTGGGCGGGGCAGTCCGCGGCGGCGCAGGGCGCCTTAGGGGCTAAACCTCCGGCGGGTTCGAACAAGAGAAGACGGTGCGAGGAGGGGGAGGGGACGAATTCCGAGCGACGAGGGCTGAATCTCCGGGATCGTGGGCAAGGCCACTCGCCACTTACAATACCCCCGCTGCCAGATGTTCGCTCCTGCAGCGGATTCTACCCGCGCCCCGATGGGGAATTACGATTCAAGTGGCGCTCGCCGCGGCCCGCCTCGGGGCTTGGCCACGACACGTGCCTCTGGGGACCGGGAGGTCCCTACTGTGGGTCGGGTAAACGGGCGGCGGGCACGCGCCGCTTCTTAGCCCGGATCGGTCTCTAGAGGCCTCGGCCATAATCCAATAAGACGGTAAGCCACACATCGGCTTTTCAACCAAGCGCGATGACCAATTGTGCGAATCAACGGTTCTTCTCGTATTTCAGGTTGAATTACTATTACGACGCTAGCCTATCGGTAAGAGGGTAAACCAACTCTGTTCTAATACGGTTCAAACCTACCACGCTCCTTTGGTTGGTGGGTGAACAATCCAACACTTGGTGAATTCGGTCATTAGTCAATAGATAGAGAGCCGACATCAAGGATCAAAAAAGCAACGCCGCTATGAACGCTAGTTGCCGCTGCCGCTATCCCCCGGGTGGTAAATTTTTTCCGTTACCTCAGCTTCAAATTCGGCGTCTAAAGGATCGATAGGCCACGCTACGGTTCGTATTCTGCAAAATCAGAATCAAACGAGCTTTTACCCTTTGCTTCCACACGAGATTTCGTTCTCGTTGAGCTCATCTTAGACACCAAGTATCTTTAACAAGATGTGCCGCCCACCAAACTCCCACCCGACAATGTCTTCTCGCTGACGGATCGCCCCCGGTGAGGGGGCCTTTGGGTCCAAAAAAAGAGGGGCAGTGCCCCGCCTCCGATTCACGGAATAAGTAAAATAACGTTAAATAGTGGTGAAGCCACTTTCGCGCTTTCCGGCTCCTACTTATACTACACCTCTCAAGTCATTTCACAAAGTCGACTAGAGTCAAGCTCAACAGGTCTTCTTTTCCCCTTGACTCTCAAGTAAGCCCGTTTCCTTGGTGGGTGGGTTTTTGGATAGTAGATGTGACAAGTGGGAATCTCGTTAATCCATTCATGCGCGCTACTAATTAGATGACGAGGCATTTGGCTACCTTAAGAGAGTCATAGTTACTCCCGCGTTTACCCGCGCTTGGTTGAATTTCTTCACTTTGACATTCGCAGCATCAGCGTAAAATCACATTGCGTGAGCATCCGCAGGACCATCGCAATGCTTTGTTTTAATTAAGCAAATGGATTCCTGTCCGTACTCCGCCTCGGAAATGACTGTCGACGCCTCGGAAGGCCCCCGAAAGGCCGCCTCCTGGCCTGTCTTCCCCCGGGTACACGCGGCGGCTCGCGCCCGCCGCGTGGCAGCTCGAGCAGTCCGCCGACAGCCGACGGGTTCGGGACTGGGACCCCGTGCCCAGCCCCTCGTAGCCAATCCTTTTCCCGGGTTACGGATCCATTTTGCCGACTTCCTTGCCTACATTGTTCCATCGTACTGAGGTCGCTCACCTTGGAGACCTGATGCGAAAGCATGAGTACGGTCGACCGGGCGGCGCACCCGGTCCTCCGGATTTCGCGGCCGCCGGGCGCACTGACATCGCGCGACGACGGCGGTGCTCTTCTCCGGCGTCGCTGACCCTACTCGGCTGAGCGCGCTTTCCTGGGTGGGCAGGCCGTTAAAATGAAAAGATAACTCTTCCAGGGCCCCCGCCGATGCCTCCGGACTCCCTAACGTTGCCGCCAGCCGCTGGCCTGTTCAGGAATTTTTAACCCGATTCCTTTCGGCTCGCGCGCTGAGAGCTGTCGGACGGCTTCCCCGGCCTCTTAGATCGACTAACCCATGTGCAAGTGCCGCTCACATGGAACCTTCCTCTCTTCGCCTTCAAAGTTCTCATTTGAATATTTGCTACTACCACCAAGATCTGCACCGATGTCGCTCCGCCCGGCTCACGCTTCGGGTTTTATGGAAGCACCGCCGCGCCTCCTACCTTCCATCGCCTGCACTTGCCCCGACGGGGCGGTATAGGTCGCGCGCTTGCCGCGCCATCCATTTTCTGGGGCTAGTTGATTCGGCAGTGAGTTGTTACACACTTTAGCGGATTTCGACCCATGACCACCGCCCCGCTGTCTTAATCGACCAACACCTCATGGGTTCTAGTTAGCGCGCAGCTTGGGCACCGTAACCCCGCCTGCTCATCCCATCGCCGCCTCGCTTTTACCAAAATGGCCCACTTGGAGCACTTCTCGATCTGCGGCGCTGCTCAACGGGCAGCCACGCCCGGCCCTACCTATTTAAAAGTTCGAGAATAGGGCGAGGCGTTGCGCCCGATGCCTCTAATCATTGGCTTTACCCGATAGAACTCAAGCTTCCGGCTCCAGCCTATCCCGAGGGAAACTTCTGAAACCAATTACTAGACGGTTCGACTAGTCTTTCGCCCTATACCCAAGTCGATCAACGATTTAACGCCAAGATCGCCAAGGCCTCCACCAGAGTTTCTCCGGGCTTCGCCCCGCCTCAGGATAGTTCACCATCTTTCTAGTCCCGACAGCATGCTCACACTCGAACCCTTCTCGAAGATCAAGGTCGGGCCGGCGGTGCACCCGCCGAGGGATCCCGCCAATCAGCTTCCTTTGCGCTTTACGGGTTTATCGCCCGTGACTCAGCATTACCACAAAGTCGGACTCCTGGTCCGTTTCAAGACGGGCCAATGGGGAGCCCCGCAGGCCGATGCCGGAGCGCGCAAAGTGGGCGACACGCCAAAGGCGCCGCAGCCATCCACGATCGCGTAACGACGGCGTCTCCACAAAGCTTATCAAGAGCCCGGCTTGGGCCGCGCCACGACCAGACCGCAGCCGTTCTCCGCCCCGAGGCGATCGGGCGGACCCGCTCGCCATTCCGCATCCGACCGGCGCATCGCCGGCCCCCTATCCGCTTCCTCCGACAATTTTCAAGCACTCTTGACTCTTTTTCAAAGTCCTTTTCATCTTTTCCTGGTACTTGTTTGCTATCGGTTCACTCGTATTTAGCCTTTGACGGAATTTACCCCGATTTGGGGGCTGGGTTACCAAACAACCTGACTCGGGCAGACAAATACTCGTGGTGCGACAGGGTCCGGCGCGACGGGCTCTCACCCTTCCGCGCCCCCTCGGGGACTTGGGCCCGGTCCGCCCGGCCCGGACGCTCCTCCAGGCTGAATTGACAACTGGGGCGCCGATTAAGCAGGGTTTTTCCCTGTTCGCCGGGCCACCTAAGGGAATCCTGGTAAGTTTTTTTCCTCCGCTTATTGATATGCTTAAACTCGCTGGGTAATCCCGCCGACTGGGTCGCATAGAGGAAGCCGCGCTGGCGCGGAGCATCAAACCGCAGAGTCCCCACTCAGACCGGGCGCCCCGGGCGCGGGGAGCTCGAGAGGCTTTTGTTTTCGCCACCGACGTCGGCTTTGGCCGCCGAGGACTCAGATTGGGGCCAACTGCGAGCGGTCAGCGCACGGAAGGCCAATCTCCGCCCGCACCCCGGGGCCCCGCCTTGGTTTGGGGGTGGGGTGGCAACGATGCGTGACACCTGTGCAGACGTGCCCTCGGCCTAATGGCTTGGGGCGCAATCTCATGCTTCAAAGACTCGATGGTTCACGGGATTCTGCACCACCAAGTATCGCATTTCGCTCGCTTCTTCATCGATGCGAGCCGAGATATCCGTTGCCGAGAGTCGTTGGATACATGTGAAAGAAAGCGCCGCACTTCGCGGCGCACTGTCTCGAGCCGCGGAGCGTGCTCTCGTTAGATTTCCTTGGCGCAGTCCGCCGCCAGGAGTTCGTTGTTTCGCCAGCCGAGCGGACGCAGTCCCTCTCCTCACGTGGGGGCGAGAAGGAGGAGCGCCCCGACACGCACCCCTCCCGCCGCCGGTGATATCAACCGGTCATGGTCTTCTGGTCTTCACAAGAAAGCCAATGATCCTCCTCCAAGCAGTTCACCCACGGAAACCTTTGTTACGACTTCTCCTTCCTCTAAATGATAAGGTTCATTGACTTCTCGCGACGCCGCAGGCAGCGAACCGCCCGTGCCGCCGCATCCGAACACTTCACCGACCATTCAATTCGGTAGGAGCGACGGGCGGTGTGTACAAAGGGCAGGACGTAATCAACGCGAGCCGATGACTCGCGCACTAGGAATTCCTCGTTGAAGACCAACAATTGCAATGATCTATCCCATCACGATGAAATTTCAAAGATTACCCGGCCTGGCTGCCAAGGCTATAGACTCGTTGAATACATCGGTGTGCGCGCGCGCTCCGTAACATCAAGGGCATCACTGCACTTCGCATGCCTCAAACTTCTGCCTAAGCGCCATAGTCCTCTAAGAAGCTCACACGAGGATACCTCCGCATAGCTAGTTGAAGAAGCCGAGGTCTTGCTTGCTAAACGGAATTAACCAGATAAATCGCTTCCACCAACTAAGAACGCCATGCACCACCACCCATAGAATCAAGAAAGAGCTCTACCTGGCTAAATCCTTACTATGTCTCTGACCTGTAAGTTTCCCCTGTTGAGTCAAATTAAGCCGCAGGCTCCACTCCCCGTGGTGCCCTTCCGCTACACCTTTAAGTTTCAGCCTTGCGACCATACTCCCTAACCCAAAGACTTTGATTTCATAAGGTGCCGAGTCCTAAAAGTAACATCCGCCGATCCTCGGCCAAGATCGCTTATGGTTGAGACTAGGACGGATTCGATCGCCTTCGAGCCCCAACTTTCGTTCTTGATTAATGAAAACATCCTGGCAAATGCTTTTCGCAGCTTGTTCGCCTTTCATAAATCCAAGAATTTCACCTCCGACTATGAAATACGAATGCCCCGATCGTCCTCGTTAATCATTACTCCGATCCCGAAGGCCAACAGAATAGGACCGAAATCCTATGATGTTATCCCATGCTAATGTATACAGAGCGTAGTGTTGCGACCGCCCACCCCGCTAGCCCAATTGCCCACAATTTCGGCTAGAGAGCCAACACAAGGCCAAGAGTGCTAGCTTGGCCCACCCTAAGGTTCTAGGCAACTCTAGCACATGTGAACATGTAAATATTCTAGAATACTTTATACAATTCCAGCACATGTAAATAGCTAGGAAATTGTATAATACTCTAGAGTTTGACCAAGTTTGTCAAAGTTAGGCAAAGTTAGGCAAAAGTTAGGTAAAGCCTCCCTATAAATATGGGATGGCATTAAGCATTTGTATCCAACAAAGCATTGTAATCTCTCTTTGTGCAATACAAGTTTCTTTTGGCTCAATTGCTCTCTCTCTCTTGTTCGAGAATCTCTAGGCTTACTTAGCAACATTCGGGCAAAGTTGTCTAATTGCCGCACGGGTTAGCTGCGCAAAACACTCATCCCGTGACAAGTGGTATCGAGAGCTAAGGTTTGCACGCACGCAAATTAGCTCACTTAATGGCCAACCTTCAAACGTAGCACAAGAGGGTGTTGTTGGTGTGGATGTTCCACCGAACCAAGCCGTGGCCGAGAGGAGAACGCGCCTAAGGCAAGGCTCCAAGTCCAAGGCCGTATCCGTGGATGCGTTGGAGCCTCGTGGTAGGCACTCTCGAAATAGCATTGTCCACCACCAAGATAACCTCATGGGATTGGAGGAAAGAGTGGATGGTCTCGAGGAGAATACGCCGAGTTCACGGTGGCCACAAAAGCTCTCATCCATGAGCAAGCGAACATTCTCCGAGGTGAGTTTCGTTCTTTCCATGATGAGTTGCTCAAACTCAGTAGTTTTGTTCAGACGAATCTACGTGCTGTCCGTGGCGGGAAGTGGATGAAGTCCGCCTGGATTGGGCATGGCACAAGCGCACACTTCCACAAGTCCAGCTTCCGCAAAACTCGAGTGATGCGCGCCGCATTGATGTGCCAAAGTCTCCGACACCTACGATGGCACACGCAATGCCACCATCGCGGGACAATTTCTCTTTTGCTGGATCAATACGCCATGGGTGTCCGAGATGAGGCATCGAAAGTGGGCACTGCACCCACCTATCTTAGAGGCGCTACACAACTATGGTGGCGTTGCAAGCATGGCGAGATGGGCAAGGGCATTTGCACCATCGACACTTGGGTCGACTTCAAGCAAGAACTCCGAAAGCAGTTCCGCCCCAAGCAATGCGGGAGAAGGAAGCGCGAGTGCGCTTACGCCGCCTCCAGCAATTGGGTAGCATTCGGGACTACATCAACGAAGTTCACTACCCTCATGTTGGAGATAAGCGACATGTCCGACAAAGATTCACTCTTCTACTTCCAAGATGGCCTCAAGGATTGGGCCAAGACCGAGCTTGATAGGCGTGGTGTTCAAACACTTGACGACGCCATTGCTGCTATGGAGTCGCCACCGAATACTCTACCCAATCCAAGGACAAAAAGGCCAACCAAGGCAAAGGTGGGGGAGAGAGTCGCAAGGACAAGGGCAACAACCGCAAAGATTGGGGGCAGAAAGCCGCCTAGCAACAAGAGTTGGCAAGGAAAATCGGAGGGCAAGAAGGAGGCGCTAAAGCCGCGAAGCCCATGCTTCATATGCAATGGTCCTCATTGGGTACGCGACTGTCCGGGAGAAGAGGTCGCTAATGCTCTTGCTGCCCAACTCAAGAGCAACCCCAAGAATGTCCACGGAGGAACCCCAACTCAGCATGGGTTCTCTCCAACGCCGGCGCACTCCAATCGCCAACAGCCCGCACTCAAGAAAGGGCTCATGTATGTAAGCGCAAAGGTAAACGGTCAGTCCGCTCGCGCACTGCTAGACACGGAGCAACACACAATTTCGTGTCCGAGACGAGGCCAAGCGCTTAGCCTCAAGGCCACCAAGGAAGGAGGCACAATGAAGGCTGTGAACTCACCCGCCAAGCCACCGCGGAATCGCACAAGGCGTGCACATCACACTTGGTACGTGGAGCGGAAAGCTTGACTTCTCCATCGTGCCCATGGACGACTTCAAGATGGTCCTCGGCATGGAATTCTTCACCAAGTCCATGCCTTCCCACTGCCCGCCACAAACTCCCCAAGCATCCTCGACGGAGTAAAGCATGCATGGTACCCAGGAGCGAGGCAAGTCCGAGGAGAAGACACTCTCCGCCATGCAATTCAAAAGGGCTTTCAAGAAGGACCCAAGCTTCTTGGTCTCCATTCGGGAACTAAATGAGGAAGGAAATAGCGAACGCCGCCAAGCCAAGTCCCTCCACGAATTCAAGCCGTCCCTCAAGATTACAAGGATGTGATGCCTCCAGAACTTCCGAAGAAGCTCCCACCTCCGCGAGAGGTAGACCATGCGATTGAGCTGGAACAAGGCGCGAAGCCACCAGCCTTGGCACCCTACCGCATGGCGCCACCCGAATTAGAGGAGCTGCGGGAGACAACTCAAAGACTTGCTGGATGCAGGCTACATTCGCCCCTCAAAGGCCCCATTCGCACCGGTCCTCTTCCAAAAGAAAAGATGGATCGCTATGGGATGTGCATCGACTATAGAGCGCTCAACAAGATCACCATCAAGAACAAGTATCCGATTCCATTGATTGCGGACTTGTTCGACCAGCTTGGCAAAGCGCGGTATTTCACCAAACTTGACTTGCGCCTCCGGGTACTACCAAGTGCGCATTGCCAAGGGAGACGAACCGAAGACAGCGTGCACAACAAGGTACGGGTCTTTCGACCTCCTTGTGATGCCTTTTGGCCTTACTAATGCACCCGCCACATTTTGCACACTCATGAACAAGGTACTCTAACCATTCCTCGACCGCTTCGTGGTCGTGGTACTTGGGACGACATTGTGGTGTATAGCACCACACTGAGGATCATGCCCAACACTTGCAACAAGTCCTCCAAGTACTTCGAGACAATGAGCTCTTCCTCAAACTAGAGAAGTGCTCGTTTGCCCAACAAGAGGTGGAGTTCCTGGCCACAAGATTGCGGGTGGGAAGATCATGATGGAGAATGACAAAGTAAAGGCCATCCTCGATTGGGAGCCTCCCTCGAAAGTACCCGAGCTTCGCTCATTCCTTGGGTTGGTGAATTACTATCGCCGCTTTCATTAAGGGCTATTCAGCCAAGGCGGCACCCTTTGACGGATATGCTCAAGAAAACAGAACGTGGCATTGGTCCG
>JAUJEM010000059.1:240000-245000 GCA_030448935.1 Citrus cavaleriei | reverse complement strand
ATGCGAGAGCCGAGATATCCGTTGCCGAGAGTCGTTTGGATACATGTGAAAGAAGGCGCGCACCCCGCTCGCACCACGTCTCCGCAAGCGGGGAGCGTGCTCTCTCGTTAGATTTCCTTGGCGCAGTCCGCGCCGGGGTTCGTTGTTTCGCCAGCCGGGAGCGGGACGAGTCCTCTCCTCGCGGCGTGGGGCGAGAAGGAGGAGCGCCCGTTGCGGACACGCACCCCTCCCCGCCGCCGGTGATATCAACTGGTTCGCGGGTCTTCTGCTGGGCAGGTTTAAATGATCCTTCCGCAGGTTCACCTACGGAAACCTTGTTACGACTTCTCCTTCCTCTAAATGATAAGGTTCAGTGGACTTCTCGCGACGCAGCAGGCAGCGAACCGCCCTCGCCGCCGATCCGAACACTCACCGGACCATTCAATCGGTAGGAGCGACGGGCGGTGTGTACAAAGGGCAGGGGACGTAGTCAACGCGAGCTGATGACTCGAGCTTACTAGGAATTAATCTTTTAAGACAAACAATTGAAATTATCTATACAAATCACGATGAAATTTAAAAGATTAACCTGGCATGTCGGACAAGGATATAGACTCGATGAATACATCAGTGTGTAGCGCGCGTGCGGCCCCAGAACATCTAAGGGCATCACAGACCTGTTATTGCCTCAAACTTCCTTGGCCTAAGCGCCATATTACCTCTAAGAAGCTGGCCACGGAGGGATACCTCCGCATAGCTAGTTAGCAGTCTGAGGTCTCGTTCCTTAACGGAATTAACCAGACAAATCGCTCAACCAACTAATAAATGCCATGCAACACCACCCATAGAATCAAGAAAGAGCTCTCAGTCTGTCAATCCTTACTATGTCTGGACCTGGTAAGTTTCCCCGTGTTGAGTCAAATTAAGCCGCAGGCTCCACTCCTGGTGGTGCCCTTCCGTCAATTCCTTTAAGTTTCAGCCTTGCGACCATACTCCCCCCGGAACCCAAAGACTTTGATTTCTCATAAGGTGCCAGCGGAGTCCTAAAAGTAACATCCGCTGATCCCTGGGTCGGCATCGTTTATGGTTGAGACTTGGTCTGTATCTGTTCGTCTTCGAGCCCCCAAGTTTCGTTCTTGTTTAATGACATCATCCTTGGCAATTGCTTTCGCAGAGTTGTTAGTCTTTCATAAATCCAAGAATTTCACCTCCTGACTATGAAATACGAATGCCCCGATCAGTCTATTAATCATTACTCCGATCCTAGAAACCAACAAAATAGGACCAAATCCTATGTTGTTATGCGATGATAATGTATTCTGATCGTTGGGTTGCTTTGTGCTCTCTAATTTCTTCAGTAAAGCCTGGTTCACGACCCGGCCAGATTAAGGCCAGGAGCGCATCGCCGGCGAAGGAGGACGAGCGGCGGGTGCACACCGCGAGGCGGACCGCCCGACCCAACCCAAGGTCCAACTACGAGCTTTTTAACCGCAGCAACTTTAATATACGCTATTGGAGCTGGAATTACCGCGGCTGCTGGCACCAGACTTGCCCTCCAATAGATCCTCGTTAAAGGGATTTAGATTGTACTCATTCCAATTACCAGACCCAAAGCCCCGGTATTGTTATTTATTGTCACTACCTCCCGTGTCGATTGGGTAATTTGCGCGCCGCTGCCTTCCTTGGATGTGGTAGCCGTTTCTCGTGGCTCCCTCTCCTAATCGAACCCTAATTCTCCGTCACCCGTCACCACCATGGTAGGCCTCTATCCTACCATCGAAAGTTGATAGGGCAGAAATTTGAATGATGCGCCGCACGGCGGTGGCCTTGCGATCCGTCGAGTTATCATGAATCATCGAGCAACGGGCGAGCCCGCGTCGACCTTTATCTAATAAATGCATCCCTTCCAAAGTCGGGGTTTGGCACGTATTAGCTCTAGAATTACTACGGTTATCCGAGTAGCAAATACCATCAAACAAACTATAATCGATTTAATGAGCCATTCAGTTTCACTGATGCAATTAGTTCATACTTACACATGCATGGCTTAATCTTTGAGACAAGCATATGACTACCGGCAGGATCAACCAGTAGCATTCCTTCCCGACGCCGCGCCCATGACCCGTCCCTCTCGGGGCCCCGCTCGGGGCCTCGGTCGGGTCGGCCAAGACGGGGTGCGGCGGTCGTTCCAAGTCAAGAGACGACGCGCGTGTAGCTTGGACGATCGAGGCCGAGACCTCATGTCCATGCGCAGCATTCCGCATCCGAGAGAACGGGCAGAGACTTCGTGGGCCGAGGCGGCCAAGCGTCTGAGCGAGGCACGCCGAACACATGGAGTTACCTCGCGTCCACCCCGCACCCGGAAGGGCACAAGGCGGACGGGAAAACCAAACCAGCAATTCCGTTTTGTTGGTAAGCAACACAGATACCGAACGTAACCTCAAGGCAACAGCTGCGCTTGGGGAAAGACTGAAGCGGCCGGCCTTGAGCAGACGCAGCGGGTGCACGCTTCGTTGACGCGGAGCCCACTCACGACACTTGGCTATGCCCTCCAATCACCACCACACGCCCCGCAAAAACAAGGCCGTTCACTTGGCTATGACGGGCTTGCCGAGCCGTCCCGCAGGCCCGTCGGAAGCAACATTGCCGCAAAACAAGGGTTCACGACCTTGCCGATGCCCAGCACCCGTTGGGTCTGGAAGCCAAGCAAGGCTAAGCCAGCACCATCGACGCGAAAAACAGCACACATTTACTTTTTCCGCAAAAACAAGGTCGCTGAAAGTCGCCGGAATGACGCCGAGCGAGCTCGACGGCGACATTCCGACGGACGTCCCAAAACCGAAGGACCAAGGCCGAGCAGCAAGGCCAAGGCCAACAAAGGGGGGCACCCACCACCCGACCTAGGCACCTCTCAACCCTTACCCCCTAAAGAGGTCTTAGAGCTTTTTTGATCTAGCAGCAATAGACACCCCCAATACTTGAGCCGACCCCCACCCCAAAAAAAAAAAAAAATATATTGAATTTTGGCCTGATTTTTGCATCATGGTCAAGAAAATATGAAGAATTTTTCAAGAGAAAGAAAAAAAAAAATGGAGTGCAAAAGAGGTATTTTTAGCCGCATCGGCATCGTGGGCATTGCAAGGCCATTTCCCGCACAGCTAACCTCCTTCGTGCGAGAAATGACCAGTGGAAGCGCGCAGCCAGCGCGCCAGCGCGCGGCACCATCGCGCAGCACCCGGCGCGCCTGCGCGCGCTCCATCGCGCGGCACCAGAGCGCGCCACCATCGCGCGGCAACAGCGCGCGCAAGCGCGCGGCACCATCGCGCAGCAACAGCGCGCACGCGCGCGGCACCATCGCGCGCAGCAACGCCAGCCGCGGCACCATCGCGCGCAGCAGTAAGCCAGCGCGCGGCACCATCCTGCGCAGCAGCAAGCCAGCGCGCGGCACCATCCCGCGCAGCAAGCAAGCAGCGCGCGGCACCATCCCGCGCAGCAAGCAAGCCGCGCGGCACCATCGCGCAAGACAGCGAGATTTCGCGCGCAGCACCATCGCGCGCAGCAAGCAAGCCAGCGCGCGGAACCATCGCGCGCGGCGTAAGCAAAGCCAGCGCGCGGGACCATCGCCGCAGCAAGCAAGCAAAGCTCGCGCGGCACCATCGCGCGCACCAAGTAAGCCCGCGCGGCACCATCGCGCGACAGCGAGATTGCGCGCCAGCACCATCGCGCGCCCGCAAGCAAGCCAGCGCGCGGCGCACCATCGCGCGCAGCAGCGCAAGCGCGAGGCACCATCGCGCGCATCAAGCAAGCCAGCGAGCGGCACCATCGCGCGCGGACAGGCGAGATTGCGCGCAGCACCATCGCGCGCAATAAGTTAGCCAGCGCACCATCGCGCGTGGCAAGCGCTTCAGCGCGCGGCACCATCGCGCGCGGACAGCGATATTGCGCGCAGCACCATCGCGCGCAACAAGTTGGCCGGCGGGCGGCACCATCGCGCAAGCAAACGCCAGCGCGCAGCTGGGGCACCAACGAGGCACCATCGCGCGCAGCAAACAAGCCAGCGCGCATAGCGGGGGCGCCAACGCGAGGGCACCATCGCGCGCCGCAAGCAAGCCAGCGCGCGCAGCCGGGGCGCCAACGCGAGGCACCATCGCGCGCAGCAAGCAAGCCAGCCGCGGCACCATCGCTACGCACAAGCAAAGCCAACGCGAGGCACCATCGCACGCTCGCGGGCAACGATGCAGCCCCAGGCTCGCGCGGCAAGCTGCCCACGCTGGCGAGGCAAGGCGCGCGCTCGCGGGGCAAGCGGCGCAGGTCGCGGGCAAGCTGCCCAAGGATCGGGCGGGGCAGGCATTGCGGCTTGCGAGCAAACGCGCCGCGGCACCCTCGCTCGCCCAGGCTTGTTCGTGCCCGTCGGCACTTCCCTGCAGGTGGCGGGCGGAAGTGGCCATGCCCTTTCGGCTGGCCGCTGCTGTTCCATGGGGGCCGGATGGTGCAGCTAGCCTCCGTCATGCGAAACTACCACGGGCAGTGGACAAGCGTCCGACTTGTTTTGAAGGCCTAGATTTTGCGCGGGACGCAGAACATGGGATGGCGGGGTTAGGGAACAATTTTTGCAGCTGGAAAACAGTTTTAAAATCGTCCAAAATGGAGAAAAAACAGTTTTAAAAATAATCCAAAATGGAGAAACCGGGACACAAAAAAACTCGGAAGAAGTAGTAAACGGCACCGGAATGTGCTGAAATTTTAGGAGGTGCCGTATTATCTCATGGGACCAAAAGTGGGGAAATTATGCGAGCTCGGTCCCAAATTTTAGGCAAAATGGCCAAAAACCGTGGGCTATATAGCACACGGATTTTGCCCAAATTTCGCGTTTTCGGGGCGGGAGGATTTTGGGCGGGCATTGTAGATATGTGCGGGCGTTAACCGTCGGAGGAGACGGAGAAGTCGATTCCGAGGTCCGGATCTGTTTTATGGCCAATTTACAAACGCCGAAACGTGGCGGGGAATTGGTCCGACAGGGC
>JAUJEM010000059.1:232500-235000 GCA_030448935.1 Citrus cavaleriei | reverse complement strand
TCTGTCAATCCTTACTATGTCGGACTGGTAAGTTTCCCGTGTTGAGTCAAATTAAGCCGCGAGCTCCACTCCCCGGTGGTGCCGCCGTCACCCCTTTAAGTTTCAGCCTTGCGACCATACTCCCAGGAACCCAAAGACTTTGATTTCTCATAAGGTGCGGTAGTCCTAAAAGTAACATCCGCTGATCCCCTGGTCCCATCGTTTATGGTTGAGACTAGGACGGTATCTCGATCGCCTTCGAGCCCCCAACTTTCGTTCTTGATTAATGAAAACATCCTTGGCAAATGCTTTCGCAGATTGTTCGTCTTTTCATAAATCCAAGAATTTCACCTCGACTATGAAATACGAATGCCCCGACTGTCCCTCATTAATCATTACTCCGATCCCGAAGGCCAACGAGAATAGGGACCGAAATCATGATGTTATCCCATGCTAATGTATACGAAGCGTAGGCTTGCTTTGAGCACTCTAATTTCTTCAAAACAAGCGCCGGGTGGCTGACCCCGGCTTGATTAAGGCCGAGAGCGCATCGCGCCGGTAGGGACGAGCCGGGCGGTGCACACCGGGGCGAGGCGGACCGGCCGACCTGCAACCCAAGGTCCAACTACGAGCTTTTTTAATCGCCTTAACTTAAATATACGCTATTGGAGCTGAAATTACCAGCGCCGCCGGGTACCCGAACTTGCCTCCAATGGATCCTCGTTAAGGGATTTGGGTGTACTCATTCCATTACTGACTCATAGAGCCCGGTATTGTTATTTATTGTCACTACCTCCCGTGTCGATTGGGTAATTTGCGCCTCTGCTGCCCTTCCTTGGATGTGGTAGCCGTTTCTCGTGCTCCCTCTCCGAATCGAACCTAATTCTCCGTCACCCGTCACCACCATGGTAGGCCTCATCCTACCATCGAAAGTTGATAGGGCAGAAATTTGAATGATGCGTCGCCGCCGCACGGTGGCCTTGCGATCCGTCGAGTTATCATGAATCATCGAGCAACGGGCGAGCCGCGTCGACCTTTATCTAATAAATGCATCCCTTCCAAAGTCGGGGGTTTGGTGCACGATTAGCTCTAGAATTACTACGGTTATCCGAAGTAGCAAATACCATCAAACAAACTATAATCGATTTAATGAGCCATTCGCGCAGTTTCACAGTCTGAATTAGTTCATACTTACACATGCATGGCTTAATCTTTGAGACAAGCATATGACTCTTTGGCGGGATCAACTCAGGTAGCATTCCTTCCCGACGCCGGCGCCCGCGCGGACCGTCCCTCTCGGGGCCCCGTTCGGGGCCTCTCGGTCGGCCAAGACAAGGTGGGTGCGCGGTCGTTCTCGTCAAGAGACGATGCGTGTAGCTTGGACGATCGGGCCGAGACCTCATGTCCATGCGCAGCATTCCGCATCCGAGAGAACGGGCAGACCGTGGGCGAGGCGGCCAGCGTCTGGCGCGAGGCACGCCGGGAACACGGAGCTCGCCTCGCGTCCACCCCCACCCGGAAGGGCACAAGGCGGACGGGGAAAACCGAAACCAGCAATTCCGTTTTGTTGGTAAGCAACACGGAGATACCGAATGAACCCTCAAGGCAACAGCTGCGCTTGGGGAAAGACTGGCGAGGACGGCCTTCGAGCAGTTCGGTGCACGAGCACGGAGCCTTTGCCGACGACGCCCTCAATCACCACTCACACGCCCTGCGTTCACTTGGCTATGACCTTGCCGAGCGTCCCGCAAAGCAATTGCCGCGGGTCTCACGGAAGCTACCAAGCAAGGCTAAGCCAGCACCGTCGACGCTAAAAGCAGCACACATTTACTTTTCCGCAAAAAACAAGGCCGTTCACTTGGCTACGACCTTGCCGAAGTCCCCGCAGGCCCGACAATTGCCGTGGGTCTCACAGGCACCAAGCAAGGCTAAGCCAGCACCGCTCGGACGCTGGTGCAGCACACATTTACTTTTTCCGCAAAAACAAGGCCGTTCACTTGGCTCACGACCTTGCCGAGTCCCGCATGCCCGCAATTGCCGTTGGGTCTCACGGAAGAACCAAGCAAGGCTAAGCCAGCACCATCGGACGCGAAAAACAGCACACATTTACTTTTTTCCGCAAAAACAAGGTCGCCGGAAAGTCGCCGGAATGACGCCGAGCGAGCTCGGCGGCGACATTCGACGGACGTCCCAAAACCGGGACCAAGGCCGAGCAGCAAGGCCAAGGCCAACAAGGGCGGCACCCACCACCCGACCTAGGCACCTCTCAACCCTTACCCCCTAAAGAGGTCTTAGAGCTTTTTTTGATCTAGCAAAGCAATAGACACCCCCAATACTTGAGCTTGACCCCACCCCCAAAAAAAAAAAAAAAAAATATATTGAATTTTGGCCTGATTTTTGCATCATGGTCAAGAAAAAATATGAAGAATTTTTCAAGAGAAAGAGAAAAAATTGGAGTGCAAAGAGGTATTTTTAGCCGATCGTCCCACGTGGGCATTGCAAGGCCATTTCCCCGCACAGC
>JAUJEM010000059.1:207500-212500 GCA_030448935.1 Citrus cavaleriei | reverse complement strand
AACGCGAGCCGATGACTCGCGCTTACTAGGAATTCCTCGTTGAAGACCAACAATTGCAATGATCTATCCCCATCACGATGAAATTTCAAAGATTACCCGGCCTGCCGCCAAGGCTATAGACTCGTTGAATACATCAGCAGTAGCGCGCGTGCGCCCGTAACATCTAAGGGCATCACACTGTTATTGCCTCAAACTTCCTTGGCCTAAGCGGCCATAGTCCCTCTAAGAAGCTGGCCACGGAGGGATACCTCCGCATAGCTAGTTAGCAGGCCGAGGTCTCGCTCGTAACGGAATTAACCAGATAAATCGCTCCACCAACTAAGAACGGCCATGCACCACCACCCATAGAATCAAGAAAGAGCTCTCACCACAATCCTTACTATGTCCTGACCTGGTAAGTTTCCCCCGTGTGAGTCAAATTAAGCCGCAGCTCCACTCCCGGTGGTGCCCTTCCGTCACCCCTTTAAGTTTCAGCCTTTGCGACCATACTCCCCCGAACCCAAAGACTTTGATTTCTCATAAGGTGCCAAATGAGTCCTAAAAGTAACATCCGCCGATCCCCGGGTCGGCATCGCTTATGGTTGAGACTAGGACGGTATCTCGATCGCCTTCGAGCCCCCAACTTTCGCTCTGATTAATGAAAACATCCTTGGCAAATGCTTTCGCAGCTTGTTCGCCTTTTCATAAATCCAAGAATTTCACCTCTCGACTATGAAATACGAATGCCCCGACTGTCCCTCGTTAATCATTACTCCGATCCCGGGCGGCCAACAGCATCAGACCGAAATCCTATGGATGTTATCCCATGCTAATGTATACAGAGCGTAGGCTTGCTTTGAGCACTCTAATTTCTTCAGTAATAAAGCGCGGGTGGCACGACCCGCCAAGCTTAAGGCCAGAGCGCATCGCCGGGCAGAAGGGGACGAGCCGCCGGTGCACACCGCGAGGCGGACCGGCCGACCCAACCCAAGGTCCAACTACGAGCTTTTTAACCGCAACAACTTAAATATACGCTATTGAGCTGGAATTACCGCGGCAGCCGGCACCGCACTTGCCCTCCAATGGATCCTCGTTAAGGGATTTAGATTGTACTTATTCCACCACTGCACTCATAGAGCCCGGTATTGTTATTTATTGTCACTACCTCCCCGTGTCGATTGGGTAATTTGCGCGCCCGCGCCTTCCTTGATGTGGTAGCCGCTTTCTCGTGCCCTCTCCTAATCGAACCCTACCTCCGTCACCCGTCCACCACCATGGTAGGCCTCTATCCTACCATCGAAAGTTGATAGGGCAGAAATTTGAATGATGCGTCGCCGCACGGTGGCCTTGCGATCCGCCGAGTTATCATGAATCATCGCAGCAACGGGCAGAGCCCGCCGACCTTTTATCTAATAAATGCATCCCTTCCAAAAGTCGGGTTTGGTGCACGATAGCTCTAGAATTACTACGGTTATCCGAGTAGCAAATACCATCAAACAAACTATAATCGATTTAATGAGCCATTCGCAGCTTCACAAATCAATTAGTTCATACTTACACATGCATGGCTTAATCTTTGAGACAAGCATATGACTACCGGGCAGATCAACCAGGTAGCATTCTTCCCGACGCCGGCGCCCGCATGACCTGCCCCTCTCTCGGGCCCTGCTCGGGGCTCGGCCGGTCGGCCAAGACGGGTGCGCGGCGGTCGTCATACAAGAGACGATGCGTGTAGCTTGGACGATTGAGGCCAAGACTCACGCCCATGCACAGCATTCCGCATCCGAGAGAACGGGCAGAGACTTCGTGGGCCGAGGCGGCTGCTGCCCGAGCGAGGCACGCCGGAACACGGAGCTGCCGCTGGCCCACCCCGCACCCCGAAGGGCACAAGGCGGACGGGAAAACCAAAACCAGAAATTCCGCTTTTGTTGGTAAGCAACACAGATACCGAACGAACCTCAAGGCAACAGCTGCGCTTGGGGAAAGATCAAGCGGACGGCCTTCGAGCAGTTCGGGTGCACGAGCACGGAGCCTCGCCGACCGACGCCTCCAATCACCACTCACACGCCTGCCGCTCACTTGGCTATGACCTTGCCGAGCGCCCCGCAGGCCCGAAGCAATTGCCGCTGGTCTACGGAAGCACCAAGCAAGGCTAAGCCAGCACCGCCGGACGCGAAAAGCAGCACACATTTACTTTTTCCGCAAAAACAAGGCCGCTCACTTGGCTACGACCTTGCCGAAAGGCCCCGCATGCCCGAAGCAATTGCCGCTGGGTCTACGGAAGCACCAAGCAAGGCTAAGCCAGAACCATCGGACGCGAAAAGCAGCACACATTTACTTTTTCCGCAAAAACAAGGTCGCCGAAAGTCGCCGAATGACGCCGAGCGAGCTCGACCGCGATATTCCGACGGACGCCCCAAAACCGGGCGACCAAGGCCGAGCAGCAAGGCTAAGGCCAACAAAGGCCGGGCACCCACCACCCGACCTAGGCACCTCTCATCCCTTACCCCCTAAAGAGGTCTTAGAGCTTTTTTTTTGATCTAGCAAAGAATAGACACCCCCAATACTTGAGCCGACCCCCACCCCAAAAAAAAAAAAAAATATATTGAATTTTGGTCTGATTTTTTTGCATCATGGTCAAGAAAATATGAAGAATTTTTCAAGAGAAAGAAAAAAAAAAATGGAGTGCAAAAGAGGTATTTTTAGCCGCATCGGCACGTGGGAGATTGCAAGGCCATTTCCCGCACAGCAACCTCCCTTCGTGCGAAAATGACCAGTGGAAGCGCAGAGCCAGCGCGCAAGCGCCAGCGGCACCATCGCGCAGAACCAGCCCGCCAGCGCGCGGCTCCATAGCGCGGCAACAGCGAGCGCCACCATCGCTAAGGCAACAGCGCGCACGCGCGCAGCACCATCGCGCGCAACAAGCAAGCCAGCGCGCGGCACCATCGCGCGCTGTCAGCTAGCTAGCGCGCAGCACCATCGCGCGCTGCCAGCGAGATTGCGCGATGCACCATCGCGCGCAGCTAGCTAGCCATCGCGCGGCACCATCGCGCGCAACAAGCAAGCCAGCGCGCTGCACCATCGCGCGCAACAAGCAAGCCAGCGCGCGGCACCATCGCGCGCAACAAGCAAGCCAGCGCGCGGCACCATCGCGCGCGGACAGCGAGATTGCGCGCAGCACCATCGCTACGCAGCTAGCGCGCCAACGCGAGGCACCATCGCTGCAGCAGCAAGCAAGCCAGCGCGCGCACCATCGCTACGCAACAAGCAAGCCAGCGCGCGGCACCATCGCTGACAGCGAGATTGCGCGCAGCACCATCGCTACGCAGCTAGCGCGCCAACGCGAGGCACCATCGCTACGGCAAGCAAGCCTGCGCGCTGCACCATCGCTGACAGCGAGATTGCGCGCAGCACCATCGGGTGCAGCAAGCAAGCCAGCGCGCGCAGCTAGCAGGCCAACGCGAGGCACCATCGCTGCAGCATGCGCGCCAGCGCGAGGCACCATGGCGCGCACCAGCAAGCCTGCGCGCGCGCACCATCGCGCGCAGACAGCGAGATTACGCTACGCCACCATCGCCGCAGCAAGCGCGGCACCATCGCTACGCAGCAAGCAAGCCAGCGCCAAGGCACCATCGCTACGCAACAAGCAAGCCAGCGCGCTGCACCATCGCTACGCAACAAGCAAGCCATCGCGCGCACCATCGCTGACAGCGAGATTGCGCGCAGCACCATCGGGTGCAGCAGCAAGCCAGCGCCAGCAGCTAGCAGGCCAACGCTGCGGCACCATCGCTACGCAGCATGCGCCAAGCAAGCGCGAGGCACCATCGCGCGCGCACTAAGCAAGCCTCCGCGCTGCTGCACCATCGCTGCTGATAGCCAGACTGCGCGCAGCACCCTCGCGCGCAGCAAGCAAGCCTGCGCGCCCATCTAGCGCGAGAACGCAAGTCACCATCGCGCGCCGCAAGCCCGCAAGCGCGAGGCACCATCGCGGGCAGCAAGCAAGCCAGCGCGCGGCTCCGTTAGTGCGAGAAATGGCACGACAAGGCACTGGCCACTTGCGCGCGCGAGGCTGTGCTCGCCGCTTGGCAAGGCTGGGCACTCGCACGCGAGGCTGCCCACGCCTCCGCAAGCAAGGCATCGAACTCGCGCGCGAGGCTGCGGATGCCCGAGCAGCCCATGCTTCACCCACTCGCGAGGAACAGGCACAGCTCGCCACACAAGGCAGGCAGGCTGCGCGCAGCGCACGCCGCGGGCAAGGATGCAGCCTGGCTCGCGCGGCAAACTGCCCACGCTGGCGAGGCAAGCAGCGCGCGCCCAGGCAAGCGGCGCAGGGTCGCGGGGCAAGCTGCCCGCGATCGCGGGCAGGCAGCGCGCGCTATGCAAAGCAGCGCGCACGGCACCATCGCGAGATTGCGCGCGGCACCTCGCCGCCGCCCAGGCTTGTTCGTGCCTCGCCGGCACTTCCTCGCAGGTGGCGGGCGGAAGCCGCGCCGCCTTTCGGCCGCCGCCGCTGCCCATGGGGGCCGGATGGTGCAGCTAGCCTCCGCTCATGCGAAAACTACCACGGGCAGTGGACAAGCGTCCACTTGTTTTGAAGGCCTAGATTTTTTGCGCGGACGCAGAACATGGGATGGCGGGGTTAGGGAACAATTTTTTTGCCGCTGAAAACAGTTTTAAAATCGTCCAAAATGGAGAAAAACAGTTTTAAAAATAATCCAAAATGGAGAAACCGGGACACAAAAACTCGAAGAAGTAGTAAACGGCACCGTAATGGGCTGAAATTTTAGAGCTGCCAGATTATCTCATGGGACCAAAAAGTGGGGAAATTATGCCGAGCTCCGGTCCCAAATTTTATAAAAATGGCAAAAACCGTGAGCTATACAAAGACACGGATTTTGCCCAAATTTCGCTGGGGAGGGAGGGGATTTTTGGCCGGCATTGTAGATATGTGGGCGCGCAACTGGCCGGAGGAGACGGAAGTCGATTCCGAGGTCCGATCTCGCTTTTATGGCCAATTTACC
>JAUJEM010000059.1:197500-200000 GCA_030448935.1 Citrus cavaleriei | reverse complement strand
GGCAACAGCGCCGCACGCGCCGCTGCACCATCGCTACAGCAGCAAGCCAGCGCGCGCACCATCGCGCGCAGGAAGCAAGCCAGCGCGCAGCACCATCGCTGCGACAGCGAGATTGTGCGCAGCACCATCGCGCGCAGCTAGCTCGCCACCGCGAGGCACCATCGCGCGCAGCAGCAAGCCAGCGCGCGGCACCATCGCTACGCAACAAGCAAGCCAGCGCGCAGCACCATCGCTACAACAAGCAAGCCAGCCAGCGCGGCACCATCGCTGACACAGCGAGATTGCGCGCAGCCCCATCGCTACGCAGCTAGCGCGCCAACGCGAGGCACCATCGCTACGCAGCAAGCAAGCCAGCGCGCACCATCGCTACGCAACAAGCAAGCCAGCGCGCGCACCATCGCATCGCGCGACAGCGAGATTGCGCGCAGCAGCACCATCGCTACGCAGCTAGCGCGCCAACGCGAGGCACCATCGCGCGCAGCAAGCAAGCCTGCGCGCTGCACCATCGCTACGACAGCGAGATTGCGCGCAGCACCATCGGGTGCAGCAAGCAAGCCAGCGCCGCGCAGCTAGCAGGCCAACGCGAGGCACCATCGCTACGCAGCATGCGCGCCAGCGCGAGGCACCATGGCGCGCACTAAGCAAGCCTGCGCGCGGCACCATCGCGCGCAGACAGCGAGATTACGCGCGCCACCATCGCCGCAGCAAGCGCGGCACCATCGCTACGCAGCAAGCAAGCCAGCGCCAGCGCACATCGCGCGCAACAAGCAAGCCAGCCAGCTGCTGCACCATCGCTACGCAACAAGCAAGCCATCGCGCGCACCATCGCTGACAGCGAGATTGCGCGCAGCACCATCGGGTGCAGCAAGCAAGCCAGCGCCGCAGCTAGCAGGCCAACGCTAGCACCATCGCTACAGCAGCATGCGCGCAAGCGCCGAGGCACCATCGCTACGCACTGCAAGCCTCGCGCGCACCATCGCTACGATAGCGAGATTGCGCGCAGCACCATCGCGCGCAGCAAGCAAGCCAGCGCGCAGCTAGCGCGCCAACGCAAGGCACCATCGCTACAGCAGCAAGCGCGCAAAGCGCGAGGCACCATCGCGGCAGCAAGCAAGCCAGCGCGCGGTCCGCTAGTGCGAGAAATGGCACGACAAGGCCCTGGCCACTTGCGCGCGCGAGGCTGTGCTCGCCGCTTGGCAAGGCTGGGCACTCGCACGCGAGGCTGCCCACGCCTGCGCCAAGGCATCGAACTCGCGCGAGGCTGCGGATGCCCGAGCAGCCCATGCTTCACCCACTCGCGAGGAACAGGCACAGCTCGCCAAGGCTGCAGGCAGGCTGCGCGCGCAGCGCACGCCGCGGGCAAGGATGCAGCCCAGGCTCGCGCGGCAAACTGCCCACGCTGGCGAGGCAAGCAGCGCGCGCGCCAAGGGGCAAGCGGCGCAGGTCGCGGGGCAGCTGCCCGCGATCGCGGGCAGGCAGCGCGCGCTATGAAAGCAAGCCGCGCACGGCACCATCGCGAGATTGCGCGCGCACCTCGCCGCCGCGCCCAGGCTTGTTCGTGCCTCGCCGGCACTTCCTCGCAGGTGGCGGGCGGGAAGCCGCGCGCCGCTTCGGCCGCTGCTGCCGCTGTTCCATGGGGGCCGGATGGTGCAGCTAGCCTCCGTCATGCGAGAAACTACCACGGGCAGTGGACAAGCGTCCACTTGTTTTGAAGGCCTAGATTTTTTGCGCGACGCAGAACATGGGATGGCGGGTTAGGAACAATTTTTTTGCCGCTGAAAACAGTTTTAAAAAACGTCCAAAATTTAGAAAAAACATTTTAAAAAATAAACCAAAATGAATAAACCGGGACACAAAAAAACTAAGAAGTAGTAAACGGCACCGTAATGGGCTGAAATTTTAGAGCTGCCAGATATCTCATGGGACCAAAAAGTGGGGAAATTATGCCGAGCTCCGGTCCCAAATTTTATAAAATGGCAAAAACCGTGAGCTATACAAAGACACGGATTTTGCCCAAATTTCGCTGGGCGGGAGGGGATTTTTGGCCGGCATTGTAGATATAAAAGGGCGTTAACTGCCGGAGGAGACGGAAGTCGATTCCGAGGTCCGATCCTCGCTTTTATGGCCAATTTACCAACGCCAAACGTGGCCGAGATTTGGTCGGATTGTGGCAGAACCGGCGGGGGGGCCTCCCGAGGGGGCAAGTATCGCAACCCTCTCGACGAAAACAGGAAAATAATGCGAGACCCTGCCCATTTTTCGCCAAAATCCTTGTGCCAAATTTCGAGTTCGGGCCGGGCGTGGGATTTTTGGCTGATATTGTCGACGTTGGTGGAGTTAGCCACAGGCTCTTTGGCCAAATTTCGCCTTTGTGCCAGCCACTTAGATTTTGCCGAGAGTTAGCCTCATGAAAAAGCACAAGTCCGCTCCGAGGCCCGAGCCTCCTTTCGAGCCATCACACAAGTCTTTGTGCCGAGTTAGCCTCAGTGCATTGGAGCAA
>JAUJEM010000059.1:187500-190000 GCA_030448935.1 Citrus cavaleriei | reverse complement strand
GCGCGCACCATCGCTACGCAACAAGCAAGCCAGCGCGCGCACCATCGCTGACAGCGAGATTGCGCGCAGCACCATCGCTACGCAGCTAGCGCGCCAACGCGAGGCACCATCGCTACAAGCAGCAAGCCTGCGCGCTGCACCATCGCTGACAGCGAGATTGCGCGCAGCACCATCGGGTGCAGCAAGCAAGCCAGCGCGCGCAGCTAGCAGGCCAACGCGAGGCACCATCGCTCGCAGCAAGCGCGCCAGCGCGAGGCACCATGGCGCGCACTAAGCAAGCCTCGCGCGCTGCACCATCGCTACAGACAGACAGCGAGATTACGCTACGCCACCATCGCCGCAGCAAAGCGCACCATCGCTACGCAGCAAGCAAGCCAGCGCGCTGCACCATCGCGCGCATCATGCTAGCCAGCGCGAGGCACCATCGCTACAACAACAAGCAAGCCATCGCGCGCACCATCGCTGCGACAGCGAGATTGCGCGCGGCACCATCGGGTGCAGCAAGCAAGCCAGCGCGCGCAGCTAGCAGGCCAACGCTGCACCACCATCGCTACAGCAGCATGCGCGCAAGCCGCGCGAGGCACCATCGCGCGCACTAGCAAGCCTCGCGCGCACCATCGCTGATAGCGAGATTGCGCGCAGCACCATCGCCGCAGCAAGCAAGCCAGCGCGCAGCTAGCGCGCCAACGCAAGGCACCATCGCTACAGCAGCAAGCGCAAGCGCGAGGCACCATCGCTGGCAGCAAGCAAGCCAGCGCGCGTCTGTTAGTGCGAGAAATGGCACGACAAGGCCCTGGCCACTTGCGCGCGCGAGGCTGTGCTCGCCGCTTGGCAAGGCTGGGCACTCGCACGCGAGGCTGCCCACGCCCGCGCCAAGGCATCGAACTCGCGCGCGAGGCTGCGGATGCCCGAGCAGCCCATGCTTCACCCACTCGCGAGGAACAGGCACAGCTCGCCCACACAGGGGCAGGCTGGCGCGCGCAGCGCACGCCGCGGGCAAGGATGCAGCCCAGGCTCGCGCGGCAAACTGCCCACGCTGGCGAGGCAAGCAGCGCGCGCCGGGGGCAAGCGGCGCAGGGTCGCGGGCAAGCTGCCCGCGATCGCGGGCAGGCAGCGCGCGCTGCAGCAAGCCGCACGGCACCATCGCGAGATTGCGCGCGCACCTCGCCGCCGCCCAGGCTTGTTCGTGCCTGCCGGCACTTCCTCGCAGGTGGCGGGCGGAAGCCGCGCCCGCTTTTCGGCGCTGCTGCCGCTGCCCATGGGGGCCGGATGGTGCAGCTAGCCTCCGCATGCGAGAAACTACCACGGGCAGTGGACAAGCGTCCACTTGTTTTGAAGGCCTAGATTTTTTTGCGCGACGCAGAACATGGGATGGCGGGTTAGGGAACAATTTTTTTGCCGCTGAAAAACAGTTTTAAAATCGTCCAAAATGGAGAAAAAAGTTTTAAAAATAATCCAAAATGGAGAAACCGGACACAAAAACTCGAAGAAGTAGTAAACGGCACCGTAATGGGCTGAAATTTTAGAGCTGCCAGATATCTCATGGGACCAAAAAGTGGGGAAATTATGCCGAGCTCCGGTCCTAAATTTTATAAAATGGCAAAAACCGTGAGCTATACAAAGACACGGATTTTGCCCAAATTTCGCTGGGGGGGAGGGGATTTTTGGCCGGCATTGTAGATATGTGCGGCGTTAACTGCCGGAGGAGACGGAAGTCGATTCCGAGGTCCGATCCTCGCTTTTATGGCCAATTTACCAACGCCAAACGTGGCCGAGAATTGGTCGGATTGTGGCAGAACCGGCGGGGGGCCTCCCGAGGGGGCAAGTCGCAACCCTCTCGACGAAACAGGAAAATAATGCGGAGACCCTGCCCATTTTTCGCCAAAATCCTTGTGCCAAATTTCGAGTTTTCGGGCGGGCGGGGGATTTTTTTGGCTGATATTGTCGACGTTGCAGGGAGTTAGCCACAGTGCTCTTTGGCCAAATTTCGCCTTTGTGCCAGCCACTTAGATTTTGCCGAGAGTTAGCCTCATGAAAAGCACAAGTCCGCTCCGAGGCCCGAGCCTCCTTTCGAGCCATCACACAAGTCTTTGTGCCGAGAGTTAGCCTCAGCATTGGAGCAAGTGTGCTGCCTTTGTGCCAGCCGCCTCGTGAAAAAAACAAGTCCACTCCGAGCCTTGGGCCAGGGCAGTCCGTGGGGCGCAGCGCGCCGCAGGGGCTAACCTCCGGCGGGTTCCGAACAAGAGAAGACGGTGCGAGTGAGGGGGAGGGATTTAACTGAGCGACGAGGGCTGAATCTCGCGGATCGTGGCAGCAAGGCCACTCGCCACTTACAATACCCCCGCCGCGTATTTAAGTCGCCTCGCAGCGATTCTACCCGCCGCCGATGGGAATTACGATTCAGGCGGCCGCCGCGCCCTTCCGCCGCGGGGGCTTGGCCTACGACACGTGCCTCTCGGGACCGGGAGGTCCCTACCGCGGGTCGGGCAAACGGGCGGCG
>JAUJEM010000059.1:177500-180000 GCA_030448935.1 Citrus cavaleriei | reverse complement strand
GCAGCAAGCAAGCCAGCGCCAGGCACCATCGCTACGCAACAAGCAAGCCAGCGCTGCACACCATCGCTACGCAACAAGCAAGCCATCGCTACGCACCATCGCTGACAGCGAGATTGCGCGCGCAGCACCATCGGGTGCAGCAAGCAAGCAAGCGCGCGCAGCTAGCAGGCCAACGCTGCTGCACCATCGCTACAGCATGCGCGCAAGCCGAGGCACCATCGCTACGCACTGCGCAAGCCTCCGCGCGCGCTGCACCATCGCTGATAGCGAGATTGCGCGCAGCACCATCGCGCAGCAGCAAGCAAGCCAGCGCGCGCAGCTAGCGCGCAACGCAAGGCACCATCGCTACAGCAGCAAGCGCCGCAAGCGCGAGGCACCATCGCTGGCAGCAAGCAAGCCAGCGCTGCCCGTTAGTGCGAGAAATGGCACGACAAGGCCCTGGCCACTTGCGCGCGCGAGGCTGTGCTCGCCGCTGGCAAGGCTGGGCACTCGCACGCGAGGCTGCCCACGCCTCCGCGCCAAGGCATCGAACTCGCGCGAGGCTGCGGATGCCCGAGCAGCCCATGCTTCACCCACTCGCGAGGAACAGGCACAGCTCGCCCACAGGCAGGCAGGCTGCGCGCGCAGCGCACGCCGCGGGCAAGGATGCAGCCTGTGCTCGCGGCAAACTGCCCACGCTGGCGAGGCAGCAGCGCGCGCCAAGGGGCAAGCGGCGCAGGGTCGCTGGCAAGCTGCCCGCGATCGCGGGCAGGCAGCGCGCGCTATGAGCAAGCCGCGCACGGCACCATCGCGAGATTGCGCGCGCACCCTCGCCGCCGCCAGGCTTGTTCGTGCCTGCCGGCACTTCCTCGCAGGTGGCGGGCGGGAAGCCGCGCCGCTTTTTCGCTGGCGCTGCCGCCGCTGCCCATGGGGGCCGGATGGTGCAGCTAGCCTCCGCCATGCGAAAAACTACCACGGGCAGGGACAAGCGTCCACTTGTTTTGAAGGCCTAGATTTTTTGCGCGACGCACGAACATGGGATGGCGGGGTTAGGGAACAATTTTTTTGCCGCTGAAAAACAGCTTTTAAAAATCGTCCAAAATGGAGAAAAAACAGTTTTAAAAATAATCCAAAATGGAGAAACCGGGACACAAAAACTCGAAGAAGTAGTAAACGGCACCGTAATGGGCTGAAATTTTAGAGCTGCCAGATATCTCATGGGACCAAAAAGTGGGGAAATTATGCCGAGCTCCGGTCCCAAATTTTATAAAATGGCAAAAACCGTGAGCTATACAAAGACACGGATTTTGCCCAAATTTCGCTGCTGGGCGGGAGGGGATTTTTGGCCGGCATTGTAGATATGTGCGGGCGTTAACTGGCCGGAGGAGACGGAAGTCGATTCCGAGGTCCGATCCTCGCTTTTATGGCCAATTTACCAACGCCAAACGTGGCCGAGAATTGGTCGGATTGTGGCGTAACCGGGGGGGGCCTCCCGAGGGGGCAAGTATCGCAACCCTCTCGACGAAACAGGAAAATAATGCGGAGACCCTGCCCATTTTTCGCCAAAAAACTTGTGCCAAATTTCGAGTTTTCGGGCCATGGGATTTTTGGCTGATATTGTCGACGTTGGGGAGTTAGCCACAGTGCTCTTTGGCCAAATTTCGCCTTTGTGCCAGCCACTTAGATTTTGCCGAGAGTTAGCCTCATGAAAAGCACAAGTCCGCTCCGAGGCCCGAGCCTCCTTTCGAGCCATCACACAAGTCTTTGTGCCGAGTTAGCCTCGTGCATTGGAGCAAGTGTGCTGCCTTTGTGCCAGCCGCCTGAAAAAAAACACAAGTCCACTCCGAGCCTTGGGCTGGGGCAGTCCGTGGCGGCGCAGCGCGCCGCAGGGGCTAACCTCCGGCGGGTTCCGAACAAGAGAAGACGGTGCGAGTGAGGGGGAGGGATTTAATCTGAGCGACGAGGGCTGAATCTCGCGGATCGTGGCAGCAAGGCCACTCGCCACTTACAATACCCCGCCGCGTATTTAAGTCGCCTCGCAAAGGATTCTACCCGCCGCCGATGGGAATTACGATTCAAGGCGGCCGCCGCGCCCTTCCGCCGCGGGGGGCTTGGCCTACGACACGTGCCTCTCGGGGACCGGGAGGTCCCTACCGCGGGTCGGGTAAACGGGCGGCGGGCGACGCTGCCGCTTCTAGCCCGGATTCTCGACTTAGAGGCGTTTCAGTCATAATCCAAATAAGACGGTAGCCACACATCGGCTTTTCAACCAAGCGCGATGACCAATTGTGCGAATCAACGGTTCCTCTCGTACTAGGTTGAATTACTATTACGACGCAGCTATCGCAGGGGTAAAACTAACCTGCCTCACGACGGCCTAAACCCAGCCACGCTCCCTATCGGTGGGTGAACAATCCAACACTTGGTGAATTCTCGCTTCACAATGATAGGAAGAGCCGACATCGAAGGATCAAAAAGCAACGCCGCTTATGAACGCTTGGCTGCCACAAGCCGCTTATCC
>JAUJEM010000059.1:167500-172500 GCA_030448935.1 Citrus cavaleriei | reverse complement strand
ACGGTTATCCGAGTAGCAAATACCATCAAACAAACTATAATCGATTTAATGAGCCATTCGCAGCTTCACAAATCAATTAGTTCATACTTACACATGCATGGCTTAATCTTTGAGACAAGCATATGACTACCGGGCAGATCAACCAGTAGCATTCTTCCCGACGCCGGCGCCCGCATGACCTGCCCCTCTCTCGGCCCTGCTCGGGCCTCGGGGCCGGTCGGCCAAGACGGGTGCGGCGGTCGTCATGGCCAAGAGACGATGCGTGTAGCTTGGACGATTGAGGCCAAGACCTCACGCCCATGCACAGCATTCCGCATCCGAGAGAACGGGCAGAGACTTCGGGGCCGAGGCGGCTGCTGCCCGAGCGCGAGGCACGCCGGAACACGGAGCTGCCAAGGCCCACCCCGCACCTGTAAGGGCACAAGGCGGACGGGAAAAAACCAAACCAGAAATTCCGCTTTGTTGGTAAGCAACACAGATACCGAACGAACCTCAAGGCAACAGCTGCGCTTGGGGAAAGATCAAGCGACGGCCTTCGAGCAGTTCGGGTGCACGAGCACGAGCCTCGCCGACCGACGCCTCCAATCACCACTCACACGCCCTGCCGCTCACTTGGCTATGACTTTTGCCGAGCGCCCCGCAGTTCGGCAATTGCCGCTGGCCCACGGAAGCACCAAGCAAGGCTAAGCCAGCACCGCCGGACGCGAAAAGCAGCACACATTTACTTTTTCCGCAAAAACAAGGCCGCTCACTTGGCTACGACCTTGCCGAAGGCCCCGCATGCCCGGCAATTGCCGCTGGTCTACGGAAGCACCAAGCAAGGCTAAGCCAGAACCATCGGACGCGAAAAGCAGCACACATTTACTTTTTCCGCAAAAACAAGGTCGCCGAAAGTCGCCGAATGACGCCGAGCGAGCTCGACCACGACATTCCGACGGACGCCCCAAAACCGGCGACCAAGGCCGAGCAGCAAGGCTAAGGCACAACAAAGGCCGGGCACCCACCACCCGACCTAGGCACCTCTCATCCCTTACCCCCTAAAGAGGTCTTAGAGCTTTTTTGATCTAGCAAAGAATAGACACCCCCAATACTGAGCTGACCCCCACCCCAAAAAAAAAAAAAAAAAAAAATATATTGAATTTTGGTCTGATTTTTGCATCATGGTCAAGAAAATATGAAGAATTTTTCAAGAGAAAGAAAAAAAAAAATGGAGTGCAAAAGAGGTATTTTTAGCCGCATCGGCACGCAGAGTTGTAAGGCCATTTCCCGCACAGCTAACCTCCTTCGTGGCGAAATGACCAGTGGAAGCGCCAGCAGCCAGCGCGCAAGCGCGCGCACCATCGCTAAGAAGCACCAGCCCGCCTGCGCGCGCTCCATCGCTACGCACCAGCCAGCGCGCCACCATCGCTGGGCAACAGCGCCGCACGCGCTGCACCATCGCTACGCAGCAAGCAAGCAAGCCAGCGCGCTGCACCATCGCTACGCAGGAAGCAAGCCAGCGCGCAGCACCATCGCGCGACAGCGAGATTGTGCGCAGCACCATCGCTACGCAGCTAGCGCGCCAACGCGAGGCACCATCGCGCGCAGCAAGCAAGCCAGCGCGCTGCACCATCGCTACGCAACAAGCAAGCCAGCGCGCAGCACCATCGCTACGCAACAAGCAAGCCAGCGCGCGGCACCATCGCTGACAGACAGCGAGATTGCGCGCAGCCCCATCGCTACGCAGCTAGCGCGCCAACGCGAGGCACCATCGCGCGCAGCAAGCAAGCAAGCCAGCGCGCGCACCATCGCTACGCAACAAGCAAGCCAGCGCTGCACACCATCGCTGACAGCGAGATTGCGCGCAGCACCATCGCTACGCAGCTAGCGCGCCAACGCGAGGCACCATCGCTACGCAGCAAGCCTCGCGCGCACCATCGCGCGCGACAGCGAGATTGCGCGCAGCACCATCGGGTGCAGCAAGCAAGCCAGCGCGCAGCTAGCAGGCCAACGCGAGGCACCATCGCTACGCAGCATGCGCGCCAGCGCGAGGCACCATGGCGCGCACCAAGCAAGCCTCGCGCTGCACCATCGCTACGCAGACAGCGAGATTACGCGCGCCACCATCGCCGCAGCAAGCGCTGCACCATCGCGCGCAGCAGCAAAGCCAGCGCGCTGCACCATCGCTACGCAACAAGCAAGCCAGCGCTGCGCACCATCGCTACGCAACAAGCAAGCCATCGCTAAGGCACCATCGCTACGACAGCGAGATTGCGCGCACCACCATCGGGTGCTGCACGCCAGCCAGCGCGCGCAGCTAGCAGGCCAACGCTGCACCATCGCTATCGCAGCATGCGCCGCAAGCGCGAGGCACCATCGCTACGCACTAAGCAAGCCTCGCGCACCACCATCGCTGCGGATAGCGAGATTGCGCGCAGCACCATCGCTACAGCAGCAGCAAGCCAGCGCGCAGCAGCTAGCGCGCAACGCAAGGCACCATCGCTACAGCAGCAAGCGCCAAGCGCGAGGCACCATCGCTGGCAGCAAGCAAGCCAGCGCGCGTCTCCGCTAGTGCGAGAAATGGCACGACAAGGCCCTGGCCACTTGCGCGCGCGAGGCTGTGCTCGCCGCTTGGCAAGGCTGGGCACTCGCACGCGAGGCTGCCCACGCCTCGCGCCAAGGCATCGAACTCGCGCGCGAGGCTGCGGATGCCCGAGCAGCCCATGCTTCACCCACTCGCGAGGAACAGGCACAGCTCGCCACAAGGCAGGCTGCGCGCGCGCAGCGCACGCCGCGGGCAAGGATGCAGCCTGGCTCGCGCGGCAAACTGCCCACGCTGGCGAGGCAAGCAGCGCGCGCGCCAAGGGGCAAGCGGCGCAGGGTCGCGGGCAAGCTGCCCGCGATCGCGGGCAGGCAGCGCGCGCTATGCAGCAAGCCGCGCACGGCACCATCGCGAGATTGCGCGCGGCACCTCGCCGCCGCCTGTGCTTGTTCGTGCCTCGCCGGCACTTCCTCGCAGGTGGCGGGCGGCGGAGCCGCGCCGCTTTTTTCGGCGCTGCTGCCGCTGCTCCATGGGGGCCGGATGGTGCAGCTAGCCTCCGCATGCGAAAACTACCACGGGCAGTGGACAAGCGTCCACTTGTTTTGAAGGCCTAGATTTTTTTGCGCGACGCAGAACATGGGATGGCGGGTTAGGGAACAATTTTTTTGTCGCTGAAAAACAGTTTTAAAAATCGTCCAAAATGGAGAAAAAAACAGTTTTAAAAATAATCCAAAATGGAGAAACCGGAACAAAAAAACTCGAAGAAGTAGTAAACGGCACCGTAATGGGCTGAAATTTTAGAGCTGCCAGATATCTCATGGGACCAAAAAGTGGGGAAATTATGCCGAGCTCCGGTCCCAAATTTTATAAAATGGCCAAAAACCGTGAGCTATACAAAGACACGGATTTTGCCCAAATTTCGCTGGGCGGGAGGGGATTTTTGGCCGGCATTGTAGATATGTGCGGGCGTTAACTGCCGAGGAGACGGAAGTCGATTCCGAGGTCCGATCCTCGCTTTTATGGCCAATTTACCAACGCCAAACGTGGCCGAGAATTGGTCGGATTGTGGCGTAACCCGGGGGGGGCTCCCCGAGGGGGCAAGTATCGCAACCCTCTCGACGAAACAGGAAAATAATGCGGAGACCCCGCCCATTTTTCGCCAAAATCCTTGTGCCAAATTTCGAGTTTTCGGGCCAAGGGGATTTTTGGCTGATATTGTCGACGTTGGGGAGTTAGCCACAGCTCTTTGGCCAAATTTCGCCTTTGTGCCAGCCACTTAGATTTTGCCGAGAGTTAGCCTCATGAAAAGCACAAGTCCGCTCCGAGGCCCGAGCCTCCTTTCGAGCCATCACACAAGTCTTTGTGCCAGAGTTAGCCTCGTGCATTGGAGCAAGTGTGCTGCCTTTGTGCCAGCCGCCTCGTGAAAAACACAAGTCCACTCCGAGCCTTGGGCTCAGCAGTCCGTGGCGGGCGCAGCGCCAGCAGGGGCTAACCTCCGCGGGTTCCGAACAAGAGAAGACGGTGCGAGTGAGGGGGGGAGGGATTTAATCTGAGCGACGAGGGCTGAATCTCGCGATCGTGGCAGCAAGGCCACTCGCCACTTACAATACCCCGCCGCGTATTTAAGTCGCCTCGCAAAGATTCTACCCGCCGCCGATGGGAATTACGATTCAGGCGGCCGCCGCGCCCTTCCGCCGCGGGGCTTGGCCTACGACACGTGCCTCTCGGGACCGGGAGGTCCCTACCGCGGGTCGGGCAAACGGGCGGCGGGCGACGCGCTGCCGCTTCTAGCCCGGATTCTCGACTTAGAGGCGTTTCAGTCCATAATCCAAATAAGACGGTAGCTTCACACATCGGCTTTTCAACCAAGCGCGATGACCAATTGTGCGAATCAACGGTTCCTCTCGTATTAGGTTGAATTACTATTACGACGCAGCCATCGCAGGGGGTAAACTAACCTGCCTCACGACGGTCTAAACCCAGCCACGCTCCCTATTGGTGGGTGAACAATCCAACACTTGGTGAATTCTCGCTCACAATGATAGGAAGAGCCGACATCGGCGGATCAAAAAGCAACGCCGCTTATGAACGCTTGGCTGCCACAAGCCGCTTATCCCCGTGGTAACTTTTCTCGACACCTCTAGCTTCAAATTCAAGGTCTAAAGGATCGATAGGCCACGCTTTCACGGTTCGTATTCGCACTCAAAATCAGAATCAAACGAGCTTTTACCCTTTTGTTCCACACGAGATTTCTGCTCTCGTTGAGCTCATCTTAGACACCTGCGTATCTTTTAACAGATGTGCCGCCCCAGCCCAAACTCCCCACCCGACAATGTCTTCCGCCGGATCGGCCCCCGTGAGGGGGCCTTGGGTCCAAAAAGAGGGCAAGGCCCCGCCTCCGATTCACTAATAAGTAAAATAACGTTAAAAGTAGTGGTATTTCACTTTCGCCGCTTCCTACCTCCCACTTATACTACAC
>JAUJEM010000059.1:157500-165000 GCA_030448935.1 Citrus cavaleriei | reverse complement strand
GCCGCCGAGGACTCAGATTTGGGCCAACCGCGAGCGGTCAGCGCACGGGAGGCCACCTCCGCCCGCACCCCGGGGCCCCGCCTTGGTTTGGGGGTGGGGTGGGGCAACGATGCGTGACACCTGTGCAGACGTGCCTCGGCCTAATGGCTTGGGGCGCAACTTGCGCTCAAAGACTCGATGGTTCACGGGATTCTGCACCACACCAAGTATCGCATTTCGCCACGCTTCTTCATCGATGCGAGAGCCGAGATATCCGCTGCCGAGAGTCGCTTTGGATACATGTGAAAGAAGGCGCCGCACTCGCGGCGCACTGCCTCCGGCCGCGGAGCGTGCTCTCTCGTTAGATTTCCTTGCGCAGTCCGCGCCGGGTTCGCAGAGCCGCCAGCCGGGAGCGGGACGAGTCCTCTCCCCGCGGCGCGGGGCGGGAAGGAGCGCGCCTGCTGACGCGCACCCTCCCCCCGCCGCCGGTGATATCAACTGCTTCATGGGTCGCTCACAAGGCAGGTTTCGACAATGATCCTTCCGCAGTTCACCTACGGAAACCTTGTTACGACTTCTCCTTCCTCTAAATGATAAGGTTCAGTGACTTCTCGCGACGCCGCAGGCAGCGAACCGCCCGCCGCCGCGATCCGAACACTTCACCGACCATTCAATCGGGTAGGAGCGACGGGCGGTGTGTACAAAGGGCAGGGACGTAGTCAACGCGAGCCGATGACTCGCGCTTACTAGGAATTCCTCGTCAAGACCAACAATTGCAATGATCTATCCCCATCACGATGAAATTTCAAAGATTACCCGCCCGCTGCCAAGGCTATAGACTCGTTGAATACATCAAAGCAGAAGCGCGCGCGCGCCCGTAACATCTAAGGGCATCACAGCACTGTTATTGCCTCAAACTTCCTTGGCCTAAGCGGCCATAGTCCCTCTAAGAAGCTGGCCACGGAGGGATACCTCCGCATAGCTAGTTAGCAGGCCGAGGTCTCGCTCGCAAACGGAATTAACTGCATAAATCGCCCCACCAACTAAGAACGGCCATGCACCACCACCCATAGAATCAAGAAAGAGCTCTCACCACAATCCTTACTATGTCCGACCTCGTAAGTTTCCCCTGTTGAGTCAAATTAAGCCGCAGCTCCACTCCCGTGGTGCCCCTTCCGTCACCTTTTTTAAGTTTCAGCCTTGCGACCATACTCCCCCGAACCCAAAGACTTTGATTTCTCATAAGGTGCCGCGAGTCCTAAAAGTAACATCCGCCGATCCTCGGTCGGCATCGCTTATGGTTGAGACTAGGACGGTATCTCGATCGCCTTCGAGCCCCCAACTTTCGCTTCTGATTAATGAAAACATCCTTGGCAAATGCTTTCAGCTTGTTCGCCTTTCATAAATCCAAGAATTTCACCTCTCGACTATGAAATACGAATGCCCCGACTCGTCCCCGTTAATCATTACTCCGATCCCGAAGGCCAACAGCATAGACCGAAATCCTATGATGTTATCCCATGCTAATGTATACAGAGCGAGGCTTGCTTTGAGCACTCTAATTTCTTCAGTAATAAAGGGTGGCACGACGACCCGCCAGCTTAAGGCCAGAGCGCATCGCCGGCAGGGGGACGAGCCGGCCGGTGCACACCGCGAGGCGGACCGGCCGACCCAACCCAAGGTCCAACTACGAGCTTTTTAACCGCAAATAACTTAAATATACGCTATTGAGCTGGAATTACCGCGTCGCCGGGCACCGACTTGCCCTCCAATGGATCCTCGCAAGGGATTTAGATTGTACTTATTCCACCACTGCACTCATAGAGCCCGGTATTGTTATTTATTGTCACTACCTCCCCGTGTCGATTGGGTAATTTGCGCGCCCGCCGCCTTCCTTGATGTGGTAGCCGCTTTCTCGTGCCCTCTCCTAATCGAACCCTACCTCCGTCACCCGTCACCACCATGGTAGGCCTCTATCCTACCATCGAAAGTTGATAGGCAGAAATTTGAATGATGCGCCGCACGGTGGCCTTGCGATCCGCCGAGTTATCATGAATCATCGCAGCAACGGGCAGAGCCCGCCGACCTTTTTATCTAATAAATGCATCCCTTCCGTAAGTCGGGTTTGGTGCACGATAGCTCTAGAATTACTACGGTTATCCGAGTAGCAAATACCATCAAACAAACTATAATCGATTTAATGAGCCATTCGCAGCTTCACACAACCAATTAGTTCATACTTACTCATGCATTTATTAATCTTTGAGACAAGCATATGACTACCGGGCAGATCAACCAGGTAGCATTCTTCCCGACGCCGGCGCCGCATGACCTGCCCCTCTCCTGGGGCCTGCTCGGGCCTCGGCCGGTCGGCCAAGACGGGTGCGGCGGTCGTCATACAAGAGACGATGCGCGGTAGCTTGGACGATTGAGGCCAAGACCTCACGCCCATGCACAGCATTCCGCATCCGAGAGAACGGGCAGAGACTTCGTGGGCCGAGGCGGCTGCTGCCCGAGCGCGAGGCACGCCGGAACACGGAAGCTGCCAAGGCCCACCCCGCACCCGTAAGGGCACAAGGCGGACGGGAAAACCAAACCAGAAATTCCGCTTTGTTGGTAAGCAACACAGATACCGAACGAACTCAAGGCAACAGCTGCGCTTGGGAAAGATCAAGCGACGGCCTTCGAGCAGTTCGGTGCACGAGCACGGAGCCTCGCCGACCGACGCCCAATCACCACTCACACGCCCTGCTCACTTGGCTATGACTTGCCGAGGCCCCGCAGTTCAAGCAATTGCCGCTGGCCTACGGAAGCACCAAGCAAGGCTAAGCCAGACTGCCGGACGCGAAAAGCAGCACACATTTACTTTTTTCCGCAAAACAAGGCCGCTCACTTGGCTACGACCTTGCCGAGCGCCCCGCATGCCCGAAGCAATTGCCGCTGGGTCTACGGAAGCACCAAGCAAGGCTAAGCCAGAACCATCGGACGCGAAAAGCAGCACACATTTACTTTTTCCGCAAAAAAACAAGGTCGCCGAAAGTCGCCGAATGACGCCGAGCGAGCTCGACCGCGACATTCGACGGACGCCCCAAAACCGGGACCAAGGCCGAGCAGCAAGGCTAAGGCAACAAAGGCCGGGCACCCACCACCCGACCTAGGCACCTCTCATCCCTTACCCCCTAAAGAGGTCTTAGAGCTTTTTTGATCTAGCAAAGAATAGACACCCCCAATACTTGAGCTGACCCCCACCCCCACCCCAAAAAAAAAAAATTATTTTGAATTTTGTTCTGTTTTTTTGCATCTTGGTAAATAAAAATATTAAGAATTTTTCATGAGAAATAAAAAAAAAAATGGAATGCAAAAAGTGGTATTTTTAGCCGCATCGCACGCAGACAGAGTTGTAAGGCCATTTCCCGCACAGCTAACCTCCTTCGTGCGAAAATGACCAGTGGAAGCGCAGCAGCCAGCGCAAGCAAGCGCGCGCACCATCGCTAAGCAGCACCAGCCCGCCTGCGCGCGCGCTCCATCATCGCGCTGCACCAGCGCTGCGCCACCATCGCTGGGCAACAGCGCCGCACGCGCGCGCTGCACCATCGCTACAGCAGCAAGCAAGCCAGCGCGCGCACCATCGCTACGCAGGAAGCAAGCCAGCGCAGCACCATCGCGCGCGACAGCGAGATTGTGCGCAGCACCATCGCTACGCAGCAGCTGCGCGCCAACGCGAGGCACCATCGCGCAGCAGCAAGCAAGCCAGCGCACCATCGCTACGCAACAAGCAAAGCCAGCGCGCAGCACCATCGCTACGCAACAAGCAAGCCAGCGCGCTGCACCATCGCTGCGCGACAGCGAGATTGCGCGCAGCCCCATCGCTACGCAGCTAGCGCGCCAACGCGAGGCACCATCGCGCGCAGCAAAGCAAGCCAGCGCGCACCATCGCTACGCAACAAGCAAGCCAGCGCTGCGCACCATCGCTGACAGCGAGATTGCGCGCAGCACCATCGCTACGCAGCTAGCTAGCGCGCCAACGCGAGGCACCATCGCTACGGGCAAGCAAGCCTCGCTGCGCACCATCGCTGACAGCGAGATTGCGCGCAGCACCATCGGGTGCAGCAAGCAAGCCAGCGCGCGCAGCTAGCAGGCCAACGCGAGGCACCATCGCTACAGCAGCATGCGCGCCAGCGCGAGGCACCATGGCGCGCACTAAGCAAGCTCTGCGCGCTGCACCATCGCTACGCAGACAGCGAGATTACGCGCGCCACCATCGCCGCAGCAAGCGCACCATCGCTACGCAGCAAGCAAGCCAGCGCCAGCTGGCACCATCGCTAACAAACAAGCAAGCCAGCGCGCTGCACCATCGCTACGCAACAAGCAAGCCATCGCTAAGCACCATCGCTGCGCGACAGCGAGATTGCGCGCAGCACCATCGGGTGCAGCAAGCAGCCAGCCAGCGCGCAGCTAGCAGGCCAACGCTACACCATCGCTACGCAGCATGCGCGCAAGCGCCGAGGCACCATCGCCGCACTGGCAAGCCTCGCGCTGCACCATCGCTGATATAGCGAGATTGCGCGCAGCACCATCGCTACGCAGCAGCAAGCAAGCCAGCGCGCGCAGCTAGCGCGCAACGCAAGGCACACCATCGCTACAGCAGCAAGCGCGCAAGCGCGAGGCACCATCGCTGGCAGCAAGCAAGCCAGCGCGCGTCTGCGTAGTGCGAGAAATGGCACGACAAGGCCCTGGCCACTTGCGCGCGAGGGCTGTGCTCGCCGCTTGGCAAGGCTGGGCACTCGCACGCGAGGCTGCCCACGCCCGCGCCAAGGCATCGAACTCGCGCGAGAGGCTGCGGATGCCCGAGCAGCCCATGCTTCACCCACTCGCGAGGAACAGGCACAGCTCGCCACAAGGCAGGGCAGGCTGCGCGCGCAGCGCACGCCGCGGGCAAGGATGCAGCCTGTGCTCTCGCGCGCAAACTGCCCACGCTGGCGAGGCAAGCAGCGCGCGCCAAGGGGCAAGCGGCGCAGGGTCGCGGGCAAGCTGCCCGCGATCGCGGGCAGGCAGCGCGCGCTATGAGCAAGCAAGCACGACGCACCATCGCGAGATTGCGCGCGCACCTCGCCGCCGCCTGGCTTGTTCGTGCCTCGCCGGCACTTCCTCGCAGTGGCGGGCGGGAAGCCGCGCCGCTTTTTCGCCGCTGCTGCCGCTGCCCATGGGGGCCGGATGGTGCAGCTAGCCTCCGCCATGCGAGAAACTACCACGGGCAGTGGACAAGCGTCCACTTGTTTTGAAGGCCTAGATTTTTTGCGCGGACGCAGAACATGGGATGGCGGGTTAGGGAACAATTTTTTTGTCGCTGAAAACAGTTTTAAAAATCGTCCAAAATGGAGAAAAAAAAAGTTTTAAAAATAATCCAAAATGGAGAAACCGGGACACAAAAACTCGAAGAAGTAGTAAACGGCACCGTAATGGGCTGAAATTTTAGAGCTGCCAGATATCTCATGGGACCAAAAAGTGGGGGAAATTATGCCGAGCTCCGGTCCCAAATTTTATAAAATGGCAAAAACCGTGAGCTATACAAAGACACGGATTTTGCCCAAATTTCGCTGGGCGGGGAGGGATTTTTGGCCGGCATTGTAGATATGTGCGGGCGTTAACTGCCGGAGGAGACGGAAGTCGATTCCGAGGTCCGATCCTCGCTTTTATGGCCAATTTACCAACGCCAAACGTGGCCGAGAATTGGTCGGATTGTGGCGTAACCGGCGGGGGGCTCCCGAGGGGGCAAGTATCGCAACCCTCTCGACGAAACAGGAAAATAATGCGAGACCCCCTGCCCATTTTTCGCCAAAATCCTTGTGCCAAATTTCGAGTTTTCGGCCGGGGGGGGGGATTTTTGGCTGATATTGTCGACGTTGGTGGAGTTAGCCACAGCTCTTTGGCCAAATTTCGCCTTTGTGCCAGCCACTTAGATTTTGCCGAGAGTTAGCCTCATGAAAAAGCACAAGTCCGCTCCGAGGCCCGAGCCTCCTTTCGAGCCATCACACAAGTCTTTGTGCCAGAGTTAGCCTCAGCATTGGAGCAAGTGTGCCGCCTTTGTGCCAGCCGCCCGTGAAAAAAACACAAGTCCACTCCGAGCCTTGGGCTGGGGCAGTCCGCAGGGCGGGCGCAGCGCGCCGCAGGGGCTAACCTCCGGCGGGTTCCGAACAAGAGAAGACGGTGCGAGTGAGGGGGGGGATTTAATCTGAGCGACGAGGGCTGAATCTCGCGGATCGTGGCAGCAAGGCCACTCGCCACTTACAATACCCCGTCGCGATTTAAGTCGCCTCCAGCGATTCTACCCGCCGCCGATGGGAATTACGATTCAAGGCGGCCGCCGCCCTTCCGCCGCGGGGCTTGGCCTACGACACGTGCCTCTCGGGACCGGGAGGTCCCTACCGCGGGTCGGGCAAACGGGCGGCGGGCGCACGCGCCGCTTCTAGCCCGGATTCTCGACTTAGAGGCGTTTCAGTCATAATCCAAATAAGACGGTAGCCACACATCGGGCTTTTCAACCAAGCGCGATGACCAATTGTGCGAATCAACGGTTCCTCTCGTATTTCAGGTTGAATTACTATTACGACGCAGCCATCGCAGGGTAAAACTAACCTGCCTCACGACGGCCTAAACCCAGCCACGCCCCTATTGGTGGGTGAACAATCCAACACTTGGTGAATTCTCGCTTCACAATGATAGGAAGAGCCGACATCGGCGATCAAAAAGCAACGCCGCTTATGAACGCTATGGCTGCCACAAGCCGCTTATCCCCGTGGGTAACTTTTCTCGACACCTCTAGCTTCAAATTCAAGGTCTAAAGGATCGATAGGCCACGCCACACGGTTCGTATTCGCACTCAAAATCAGAATCAAACGAGCTTTTACCCTTTTGTTCCACACGAGATTTCTGCTCTCGTGAGCTCATCTTAGACACCTGCGTTATCTTTTAACAGATGTGCCGCCCCACCAAACTCCCCACCCGACAATGTCTTCCGCCTCGGATCGCCCCCCGTGAGGGGGCCTTGGGTCCAAAAAGAGGGGCAAGGCCCCGCCTCCGATTCACGGAATAAGTAAAATAACGTTAAAAGTAGTGGTATTTCACTTTCGCCGCTTCCGGCTCCCACTTATACTACACCTCTCAAGTCATTTCACAAAGTCGGACTAGAGTCAAGCTCAACAGGTCTTCTTTTCCCGCCGATTCTCGCCAAGCCTGCCTCTTGGTCAGGGTTTCGCCGATAGTAGACAGGACAAAGGGGGAATCTCGTTAATCCATTCATGCGCGCTCACTAATTAGATGACGAGGCATTTGGCTACCTTAAGAGAGTCATAGTTACTCCCGCCGCTTTACCCGCGCTTGGTTGAATTTCTTCACTTTGACATTCGTGAGCACCAAGAAATCACATTGCGTGAGCATCCGCAGGACCATCGCAATGCTTTGTTTTAATTAAACAAATGGATTCCCTTGTCCGTACTCAGCCTGAAGTCGACTGCTCGACGC
>JAUJEM010000059.1:145000-155000 GCA_030448935.1 Citrus cavaleriei | reverse complement strand
CGCCGGGGTTCGCAGAGCCGCCAGCCGGGAGCGGGACGAGTCCTCTCCTCGCGGCGTGGGGCGGGAAGGAGGAGCGCCTGCGGACGCGCACCCTCCCCCCGCCGCCGGTGATATCAACTGCTCATGGGTCGCTCACAAGGCAGGTTTCGACAATGATCCTTCCGCAGTTCACCTACGGAAACCTTGTTACGACTTCTCCTTCCTCTAAATGATAAGGTTCAGTGGACTTCTCGCGACGCCGCAGGCAGCGAACCGCCCGCCGCCGCGATCCGAACACTTCACCGACCATTCAATCGGTAGGAGCGACGGGCGGTGTGTACAAAGGGCAGGGACGTAGTCAACGCGAGCTGATGACTCGCGCTACTAGGAATTCCTCGTTGAAGACCAACAATTGCAATGATCTATCCCCATCACGATGAAATTTCAAAGATTACCCGCCTGCTTCGCCAAGGCTATAGACTCGTTGAATACATCAAAGCAGAAGCGCGCGCGGCGCCCGTAACATCTAAGGGCATCACAGCACTGCTATTGCCTCAAACTTCCTTGGCCTAAGCGCCATAGTCCCTCTAAGAAGCTGGCCACGGAGGGATACCTCCGCATAGCTAGTTAGCAGGCCGAGGTCTCGCTCAAACGGAATTAACTGCATAAATCGCCCCACCAACTAAGAACGGCCATGCACCACCACCCATAGAATCAAGAAAGAGCTCTCACCACAATCCTTACTATGTCCGACTCGTAAGTTTCCCCTGTTGAGTCAAATTAAGCCGCAGCTCCACTCCCGGTGGTGCCCTTCCGTCACCCCCTTTAAGTTTCAGCCTTGCGACCATACTCCCCCGAACCCAAAGACTTTGATTTCTCATAAGGTGCCAAATGAGTCCTAAAAGTAACATCCGCCGATCCCCTCGGTCGGCATCGCTTATGGTTGAGACTAGACGGTATCCGATCGCCTTCGAGCCCCCAACTTTCGCTTCTTGATTAATGAAAACATCCTTGGCAAATGCTTTCAGCAGCTTGTTCGCCTTTCATAAATCCAAGAATTTCACCTCTCGACTATGAAATACGAATGCCCCGATCGTCCCCCGTTAATCATTACTCCGATCCCGGCGGCCAACAGTATTAGACCGAAATCCTATGATGTTATCCCATGCTAATGTATACAGAGCGTAGGCTTGCTTTGAGCACTCTAATTTCTTCAGTAATAAAGGCTGGTGGCACGACCCGCCAGCTTAAGGCCAGAGCGCATCGCCGGCAGTAGGGACGAGCCGGCCGGGTGCACACCGCGAGGCGGACCGCCGACCCAACCCAAGGTCCAACTACGAGCTTTTTAACCGCAACAACTTAAATATACGCTATTGAGCTGGAATTACCGCGGCTCAGCCGCACCGACTTGCCCTCCAATGGATCCTCGTTAAGGGATTTAGATTGTACTTATTCCACCACTGCACTCATAGAGCCCGGTATTGTTATTTATTGTCACTACCTCCCCGTGTCGATTGGGTAATTTGCGCGCCGCGCCTTTTCCTTGATGTGGTAGCCGCTTTGCCCCTCTCCTAATCGAACCCCACCCTCCGTCACCCGTCACCACCATGGTAGGCCTCTATCCTACCATCGAAAGTTGATAGGGCAGAAATTTGAATGATGCGCACCGCACGGTGGCCTTGCGATCCGCCGAAAGTTATCATGAATCATCGCAGCAACGGCGAGCCCGCCGACCTTTATCTAATAAATGCATCCTTCCGTAAGTCGGGTTTGGTGCACGATAGCTCTAGAATTACTACGTTATCCGAGTAGCAAATACCATCAAACAAACTATAATCGATTTAATGAGCCATTCGCAGCTTCACAAACAATTAGTTCATACTTACACATGCATGGCTTAATCTTTGAGACAAGCATATGACTACCGGGCAGATCAACCAGGTAGCATTCTTCCCGACGCCGGCGCCCGCATGACCTGCCCCTCTCTGGGGCCCCGCTCGGGGCCTCGGGCGGTCGGCCAAGACGGGGCGCGGCGGTCGTCATACAAGAGACGATGCGCAGTAGCTTGGACGATTGAGGCCAAGACCTCACGCCCATGCACAGCATTCCGCATCCGAGAGAACGGGCAGAGACTTCGTGGGCCGAGGCGGCTGCTGCCCGAGCGCGAGGCACGCCGAACACGGAGCTGCCAAGCCCACCCCGCACTCCGTAAGGGCACAAGGCGGACGGGGAAAACCAAACCAGAAATTCCGCTTTTGTTGGTAAGCAACACAGATACCGAACGAACCTCAAGGCAACAGCTGCGCTTGGGGAAAGACTCAAGCGACGGCCTTCGAGCAGTTCGGCACGAGCACGGAGCCTGCCGACCGACGCCCAATCACCACTCACACGCCCTGCCGCTCACTTGGCTATGACTTTGCCGAGCGCCCCGCAGGCCCAAGCAATTGCCGCTGGCCCACGGAAGCACCAAGCAAGGCTAAGCCAGACCGCCGGACGCGAAAAGCAGCACACATTTACTTTTTCCGCAAAAAACAAGGCCGCTCACTTGGCTACGACCTTGCCGAAGGCCCCGCATGCCCGGCAATTGCCGCTGGGTCTACGGAAGCACCAAGCAAGGCTAAGCCAGAACCATCGGACGCTAAAAGCAGCACACATTTACTTTTTCCGCAAAAAAACAAGGTCGCCGAAAGTCGCCGAATGACGCCGAGCGAGCTCGACCGCGACATTCCGACGGACGCCCCAAAACCGGGACCAAGGCCGAGCAGCAAGGCTAAGGCCAACAAAGGCCGGGCACCCACCACCCGACCTAGGCACCTCTCATCCCTTACCCCCTAAAGAGGTCTTAGAGCTTTTTTGATCTAGCAAAGAATAGACACCCCCAATACTTGAGCTGACCCCCACCCCAAAAAAAAAAAAAAAATATATTGAATTTTGGTCTGATTTTTTGCATCATGGTCAAGAAAATATGAAGAATTTTTCAAGAGAAAGAAAAAAAAAAATGGAGTGCAAAAGAGGTATTTTTAGCCGCATCGGCACGCAGACAGGCAGGCCATTTCCCGCACAGCCTAACCTCCTTCGTGGCGAAAATGACCAGTGGAAGCGCAGCCAGCGCGCAAGCGCGCGCACACCATCGCAAAGCACCAGCCCGCCTGCGCGCGGCTCCATCGCATCGCGCACCAGCGCGCGCCACCATCGCTACAACAGCGCGCACGCGCTGCTGCACCATCGCGCGCAGCAGCAAGCAAGCCAGCGCCACGCACCATCGCTACGCAGGAAGCAAGCCAGCGCCAGCAGCGCAGCACCATCGCTGACAGCGAGATTGTGCGCAGCACCATCGCGCGCAGCTAGCGCGCCAACGCGAGGCACCATCGCGCGAAGCAAGCAAGCCAGCGCGCTGCACCATCGCTACGCAACAAGCAAGCCAGCGCGCAGCACCATCGCTACGCAAACAAGCAAGCCAGCGCGCTGCACCATCGCTACGCGGACAGCGAGATTGCGCGCAGCCCCATCGCGCGCAGCTAGCGCGCAACGCGAGGCACCATCGCCGCAGCAAGCAAGCCAGCGCCAGCACCATCGCTACGCAACAAGCCAGCCAGCGCGCACCATCGCTGCGACAGCGAGATTGCGCGCAGCACCATCGCTACGCAGCTAGCGCGCGCCAACGCGAGGCACCATCGCGCAAGCAAGCAAGCCTGCGCGCTGCTGCACCATCGCTACAGCGACAGCGAGATTGCGCGCAGCACCATCGGGTGCAGCAAGCAAGCCAGCGCGCGCAGCTAGCAGGCCAACGCGAGGCACCATCGCTACAGCATGCGCGCCAGCGCGAGGCACCATGGCGCGCACTGGGCAAGCCTGCGCCGCGCGCTGCACCATCGCTACGCAGACAGCGAGATTACGCGCGCCACCATCGCCGCAGCAAGCGCGCACCATCGCTACGCAGCAAGCAAGCCAGCGCCAGCGCACCATCGCTACGCAACAAGCAAGCCAGCGCTGGCACCATCGCTACGCAACAAGCAAGCCATCGCTACGCACCATCGCTGACAGCGAGATTGCGCGCAGCAGCACCATCGGGTGCAGCAAGCAAGCCAGCGCGCAGCTAGCAGGCCAACGCTGCGCACCATCGCTACAGCAGCATGCGCGCAAGCGCGAGGCACCATCGCTACGCACTAGCAAGCCCGCGCTGCACCATCGCGCTACGCGATAGCGAGATTGCGCGCAGCACCATCGCTACGCAGCAAGCAAGCCAGCGCGCAGCTAGCGCCAACGCAAGGCACCATCGCTACAGCAGCAAGCGCCGCAAGCGCGAGGCACCATCGCTGGCAGCAAGCAAGCCAGCGCGCGCGTCCGCTAGTGCGAGAAATGGCACGACAAGGCCCTGGCCACTTGCGCGCGCGAGGCTGTGCTCGCCGCTTGGCAAGGCTGGGCACTCGCACGCGAGGCTGCCCACGCCTCCGTGCCAAGGCATCGAACTCGCGCGCGAGGCTGCGGATGCCCGAGCAGCCCATGCTTCACCCACTCGCGAGGAACAGGCACAGCTCGCCACACAAGGGGGCAGGCTGCGCGCGCAGCGCGCACGCCAAGGGCAAGGATGCAGCCTGTGCTCGCGCGGCAAACTGCCCACGCTGGCGAGGGCAAGCAGCGCGCGCGCCAAGGGGCAAGCGGCGCAGGGTCGCGGGCAAGCTGCCCGCGATCGCGGGGCAGGCAGCGCGCTATGCAGCAAGCCGCGACGGCACCATCGCGAGATTGCGCGCGCACCTCGCCGCCGCCCAGGCTTGTTCGTGCCTCGCCGGCACTTCCTCGCAGGTGGCGGGCGGGAAGCCGCGCCGCTTTTTTTTGCCCGCCGCCGCTCCATGGGGGCCGGATGGTGCAGCTAGCCTCCGCTGCGCGAGAAACTACCACGGGCAAAGTGGACAAGCGTCCACTTGTTTTGAAGGCCTAGATTTTTTTGCGCGACGCAGAACATGGGATGGCGGGGTTAGGGAACAATTTTTTTGCCGCTGAAAAACAGTTTTAAAATCGTCCAAAATGGAGAAAAAACAGTTTTAAAAATAATCCAAAATGGAGAAACCGGACACAAAAAAACTCGAAGAAGTAGTAAACGGCACCGTAATGGGCTGAAATTTTAGAGCTGCCAGATATCTCATGGGACCAAAAAGTGGGGGAAATTATGCCGAGCTCCGGTCCTAAATTTTATAAAAAATGGCAAAAAACCGTGAGCTATACAAAGACACGGATTTTGCCCAAATTTCGCTGCTGGGCGGGGAGGGGATTTTTGGCCGGCATTGTAGATATGTGCGGGCGTTAACTGCCGGAGGAGACGGAAGTCGATTCCGAGGTCCGATCTCGCTTTTATGGCCAATTTACCAACGCCAAACGTGGCCGAGAATTGGTCGGATTGTGGCGTAACCGGCGGGGGGCTCCCCGAGGGGGCAAGTATCGCAACCCTCTCGACGAAACAGGAAAATAATGCGGAGACCCTGCCCATTTTTCGCCAAAATCCTTGTGCCAAATTTCGAGTTTTCGGCCGCAAGGGGGATTTTTGGCTGATATTGTCGACGTTGGGGAGTTAGCCACAGTGCTCTTTGGCCAAATTTCGCCTTTGTGCCAGCCACTTAGATTTTGCCGAGAGTTAGCCTCATGAAAAGCACAAGTCCGCTCCGAGGCCCGAGCCTCCTTTCGAGCCATCACACAAGTCTTTGTGCCGAGTTAGCCTCGTGCATTGGAGCAAGTGTGCTGCCTTTGTGCCAGCCGCCTCGTGAAAAACACAAGTCCACTCCGAGCCTTGGGCTCAGGCAGTCCGTGGCGGGCGCAGCGCCGCAGGGGCTAACCTCCGGGGGTTCCGAACAAGAGAAGACGGGCGAGTGAGGGGGAGGGATTTAATCTGAGCGACGAGGGCTGAATCTCGCGGATCGTGGCAGCAAGGCCACTCGCCACTTACAATACCCCGTCGCGTATTTAAGTCGCCTCGCAAAGGATTCTACCCGCCGCCGATGGGAATTACGATTCAAGGCGGCCGCCGCGCCCTTCCGCCGCGGGGCTTGGCCTACGACACGTGCCTCTCGGGACCGGGAGGTCCCTACCGCGGGTCGGGCAAACGGCGGCGGGCGCACGCTGCCGCTTCTAGCCCGGATTCTCGACTTAGAGGCGTTTCAGTCCATAATCCAACAAGACGGTAGCTTCACACATCAAGCTTTTCAACCAAGCGCGATGACCAATTGTGCGAATCAACGGTTCCTCTCGTACTAGGTTGAATTACTATTACGACGCAGCCATCGCAGGGTAAAACTAACCTGCCTCACGACGGCCTAAAACCCACCACGCTCCCTATCGGTGGGTGAACAATCCAACACTTGGTGAATTCTCGCTTCACAATGATAGGAAGAGCCGACATCAAGGATCAAAAAGCAACGCCGCTTATGAACGCTTGGCTGCCACAAGCCGCTTATCCCCGTGGTAACTTTTCTCGACACCTCTAGCTTCAAATTCAAGGTCTAAAGGATCGATAGGCCACGCCACGGTTCGTATTCGCATCAAAATCAGAATCAAACGAGCTTTTACCCTTTTGTCCACACGAGATTTCTGCTCTCGTTGAGCTCATCTTAGACACCTGCTATCTTTAACAGATGTGCCGCCCACCCAAACTCCCCACCCGACAATGTCTTCTCGCTGGATCGCCCCCCCGTGAGGGGGCCTTGGGTCCAAAAAGAGGGCAAGGCCCCCGCCTCCGATTCACGGAATAAGTAAAATAACGTTAAAAGTAGTGGTATTTCACTTTCGCCGCTTCCGCCTCCCACTTATACTACACCTCTCAAGTCATTTCACAAAGTCGGACTAGAGTCAAGCTCAACAGGTCTTCTTTCCCGCCGATTCTCGCCAAGCCTGCCTCTTGGTCAGTGGTTTCGCCGATAGTAGACAGGACACAAGGGGAATCTCGTTAATCCATTCATGCGCGCTACTAATTAGATGACGAGGCATTTGGCTACCTTAAGAGAGTCATAGTTACTCCCGCCGCTTACCCGCGCTTGGTTGAATTTCTTCACTTTGACATTCGTGAGCACCGGCAGAAATCACATTGCGTGAGCATCCGCAGGACCATCGCAATGCTTTGTTTTAATTAAACAAATGGATTCCCTTGTCCGTACTCAGCCTCGAAGTCGACTGCTCGACGCCCGGGAAGGCCCCCCGAAAGGGCTGCTCCCAGCCTGCCCCGGCCGGACGCTGGCGACCCGCCCGCCGCGGTGGCAGCTCGAGCAGTCCGCCGACAGCCGACGGGTTCGGGACTGGGACCCCGTGCCCAGCCCTCGAGCCAATCCTTTTCCCGGGTTACGGATCCATTTTGCCGACTTCCTTGCCTACATTGTTCCATCGACTGCAGGTCGCTCACCTTGAGACCTGATGCGTTATGAGTACGACCGGCGCTGGCGGCACTCGGTCCTCCGGATTTTCAAGGGCCGCCGGGCGCACCGACACCGCGCGACGTGCGGGTGCTCTTCCTCCGCCGCTGACCCTACCTCCGCTGAGCTGCTTCTGTGGTGGGCAGGCCGTTAAACAGAAAAGATAACTCTTCCCGAGGCCCCCGCCGACGCCTCCGACTCCCTAACGCGCCGCCAGCCGCCGCCCCCGGTTCAGAATTTTAACCCGATTCCTTTTCGCTCGCGCCAGGCGCTTGCTGGACGGGCTTCCCCGCTCTCTTAGATCGACTAACCCATGTGCAAGTGCCGCTCACATGGAACCTTTCCCTCTTCGGCCTTCAAAGTTCTCATTTGAATATTTGCTACTACCACCAAGATCTCGCACCGACGGGGCCGCCCCGCCGGCTCGCGCCTGGGTTTTGCGGGCGACCGCCGCGCCTCCTACTCATCGGGCCTCGCACTTGCCCCGACGGCCGGGTATAGGTCGCGCGCTTTTGCGCCATCCATTTTCGGGGCTAGTTGATTCGGCAGTGAGTTGTTACACACTCCTTAGCGGATTTCGACTTCCATGACCACCGTCCCCGCTGCCTTAATCGACCAACACCCTTTGTGGGTTCTAGGTTAGCGCGCAGCTGGGCACCGTAACCCGGCTTCCGGCTCATCCCGCACGCGCCTCGCTTACCAAAATGGCCCACTTGGAGCACTGATTCCGTGGCGCGGCTCAACGAAGCAGCCGCGCCGTCCCTACCTATTTAAAGTTTGAGAATAGGTCGAGGGCGTTGCGCCCGATGCCTCTAATCATTGGCTTTACCCGATAGAACTCGCTTCCGGCCCAGCCTATCCCGAGGGAAACTTCGAGGGAACCAGCTACTAGACGGTTCGATAGTCTTTCGCCCCTATACCCAAGTCGACGAACGATTTGCACGTCAAGATCGCCGCGGGCCTCCACCAGAGTTTCTCCGGCTTCGCCCCGCCTGCATAGTTCACCATCTTTCGGTCCCGACAGCATGCTCACACTCGAACCCTTCTCAAAGATCAAGGTCGGTCGGCGGTGCACCCGCGAGGGATCCCGCCAATCAGCTTCCTTGCGCCTTACGGGTTTATCGCCCGCTGACTCGCACACATGTCGACTCCTTGGTCCGTGTTTCAAGACGGGCCGAATGGGGAGCCCGCAGCCGATGCCGGAGCGCGCAGGTGCGCGGGCACGCCAAAGGCGCGCGCTGCCATCCACGATCGCGCGACGACGCCTCCACAGGCTTATCAAGGCCCGGGCTTGGGCCGCCGCCGCAATCCGCACGGGTCCGCGCCCGAGCCGACGGGCGGACTGGCTCGCCGCTCCGATCCGACCGGGCGCACGCCGCCCCCATCCGCTTCCTCCCGACAATTTCAAGCACTCTTTGACTCTCTTTTCAAAGTCCTTTTCATCTTTCCTCGCGGTACTTGTTTGCTATCGGCCTCGCCCGTATTTAGCCTTGGACGGAATTTACCGCCCGATTTGGGCTGCATTCCCAAACAACCCGACTCAGCAGACAGCGCCTGTGGTGCGACAGGGTCCGGGCGCGACGGGGCTCACCTCTCCGCGCCCCTTTCCAGGGGACTTGGGCCCGGTCCGCCGCCGAGGACGCTTCTCCAGACTACACCTGACGCTGGGGCGCCTGATTTTCAAGCCGGGCTCTTCCCTGCCTCGCTCGCCGCTGCTACTAAGGGAATCCTGTAAGTTTTTTTCCTCCGCTTTATTGATATGCTTAAACTCAGCGGGTAATCCCGCCTGACCTGGGTCGCGAGAGAGCAGCGCGCGCTGCGCGAGCTTCAGGGTCGCAGAGTCCCCACTGAGACCGGGCGCGCGCGGAGCTCGAGAGGCTTTTGTTTCGCCACCGATCGCCGCGGCTTCGGGCCGCCGAGGACTCAGATTTGGGCCAACCGCGAGCGGTCAGCGCACGGGAGGCACCTCCGCCCGCACCCCGGGGCCCCCGCCTTGGTTTGGGGGTGGGGTGGGGCAACGATGCGTGACACCTGTGCAGACGTGCCTCGCCTAATGGCTTGGGGCGCAACTTGCGCTCAAAGACTCGATGGTTCACGGGATTCTGCACCACACCAAGTATCGCATTTCGCCACGCTCTTCATCGATGCGAGAGCCGAGATATCCGCTGCCGAGAGTCGCTTTTGGATACATGTGAAAGAAGGCGCCGCACTCCCGCGCGCGCACCGCCTCCGGGGCCGCGGAGCGTGCTCTCTCGTTAGATTTCCTTGGCGCAGTCCGCGCCGGGGTTCGCGAGCCACCAGCCGGGAGCGGGACGAGTCCTCTCCCGCGGCGTGGGCGGAAGGAGGAGCGCCTGCTGCGGACGCGCACCCTCCCCCCGCCGCCGGTGATATCAACTGCTCAGGGTCGCTCACAAGGCAGGTTTCGACAATGATCCTTCCGCAGTTCACCTACGGAAACCTTGTTACGACTTCTCCTTCCTCTAAATGATAAGGTTCAGTGGACTTCTCGCGACGCCGCAGGCAGCGAACCGCCCGCCGCCGCGATCCGAACACTTCACCGACCATTCAATCGGGTAGGAGCGACGGGCGTGTGTGTACAAAGGGCAGGACGTAGTCAACGCGAGCTG
>JAUJEM010000059.1:140000-142500 GCA_030448935.1 Citrus cavaleriei | reverse complement strand
AATAGACACCCCAATACTGAAGCTGACCCCCACCCCCAAAAAAAAAAAAAAAAAAAAAATATATTGAATTTTGGTCTGATTTTTTGCATCATGGTCAAGAAAATATGAAGAATTTTTCAAGAGAAAGAAAAAAATGGAGTGCAAAAAGAGGTATTTTTAGCCGCATCGGCACGCAGACAGTAAGGCCATTTCCCGCACAGTAACCTCCTTCGTGCGAAAATGACCAGTGGAAGCGCGCAGCCAGCCAGCGCGCAAGCGCGCACCATCGCGCAGCACCAGCCCGCCTGCGCGCTGCCCATCGCTGCACCAGCGCTACGCCACCATCGCGCGGGGCAACAGCGCCGCACGCGCGCTGCACCATCGCTACAGCAGCAAGCAAGCCAGCGCCAAGCACCATCGCTGCAGGGAAGCAAGCCAGCGCAGCAGCACCATCGCTACGACAGCGAGATTGTGCGCAGCACCATCGCTACGCAGCTAGCGCGCCAACGCGAGGCACCATCGCGCAGCAGCAAGCCAGCGCGCTGCACCATCGCTACGCAACAAGCAAGCCAGCGCGCAGCACCATCGCTACGCAACAAGCAAGCCAGCGCTCGCGCACCATCGCTACGACAGCGAGATTGCGCGCAGCCCCATCGCTACGCAGCTAGCGCGCCAACGCGAGGCACCATCGCTACGCAGCAAGCAAGCCAGCGCCACACCATCGCTACGCAACAAGCAAGCCAGCGCTGCTGCACCATCGCTACGACAGCGAGATTGCGCGCAGCACCATCGCTACGCAGCTAGCGCGCCAACGCGAGGCACCATCGCTACAAAGCAAGCAAGCTCGCGCTGCTGCACCATCGCTGCGACAGCGAGATTGCGCGCAGCACCATCGGGTGCAGCAGCAAGCCAGCGCGCGCAGCTAGCAGGCCAACGCGAGGCACCATCGCTACGCAGCATGCGCGCCAGCGAGGCACCATGGCGCGCACTAAGCAAGCTCTCGCGCTGCACCATCGCTACGCAGACAGCGAGATTACGCGCGCCACCATCGCCGCAGCAAGCGCTGCACCATCGCTACGCAGCAAGCAAGCCAGCCAGCTGCACCATCGCTACGCAACAAAGCAAGCCAGCTGCCACCACCATCGCTACGCAACAAGCAAGCCATCGCTGCACCATCGCTGCGCGACAGCGAGATTGCGCGCAGCACCATCGGGTGCAGCAAGCAAGCCAGCGCCGCAGCTAGCAGGCCAACGCTGCTGCACCATCGCTACGCAGCATGCGCCGCAAGCGCGAGGCACCATCGCTACGCACTAAGCAAGCCTCCGCGCTACTGCACCATCGCTACGCGGATAGCGAGATTGCGCGCAGCACCATCGCGCAGCAGCAAGCAAGCCAGCGCGCGCAGCTAGCGCGCCAACGCAAGGCACCATCGCTACAGCAAGCGCCAAAGCGCGAGGCACCATCGCGGGCAGCAAGCAAGCCAGCGCGCGCGCCTGCTAGTGCGAGAAATGGCACGACAAGGCCCTGGCCACTTGCGCGCGCGAGGCTGTGCTCGCCGCTGGCAAGGCTGGGCACTCGCACGCGAGGCTGCCCACGCCTGCGCGCCAAGGCATCGAACTCGCGCGCGAGGCTGCGGATGCCCGAGCAGCCCATGCTTCACCCACTCGCGAGGAACAGGCACAGCTCGCCCACAAGGCAGGCTGGCGCGCGCAGCGCACGCCGCGGGCAAGGATGCAGCCTGTGCTCGCGCGCAAACTGCCCACGCTGGCGCGAGGCAAGCAGCGCGCGCCAGGGGCAAGCGGCGCAGGGTCGCGGGGCAAGCTGCCCGCGATCGCGGGGCAGGCAGCGCGCGCTATGCAGCAAGCCGCGCACGGCACCATCGCGAGATTGCGCGCGCGCACCTCGCCGCCGCCCAGGCTTGTTCGTGCCTGCCGGCACTTCCTCGCAGGTGGCGGGCGGGAAGCCGCGCCGCCGCTTCTCGGCGCTGCTGCCGCTGCCCATGGGGGCCGGATGGTGCAGCTAGCCTCCGCATGCGAAAACTACCACGGGCAGTGGACAAGCGTCCACTTGTTTTGAAGGCCTAGATTTTTTGCGCGGACGCAGAACATGGGATGGCGGGGTTAGGGAACAATTTTTTTCGCTGAAAAACAGCTTTTAAAATCGTCCAAAATGGAGAAAAACAGTTTTAAAATAATCCAAAATGGAGAAACCGGGACACAAAAACTCGAAGAAGTAGTAAACGGCACCGTAATGGGCTGAAATTTTAGAGCTGCCAGATATCTCATGGGACCAAAAAGTGGGGAAATTATGCCGAGCTCCGGTCCCAAATTTTATAAAATGGCAAAAACCGTGAGCTATACAAAGACACGGATTTTGCCCAAATTTCGCTGGGGGAGGGGATTTTTGGCCGGCATTGTAGATATGTGCGGGCGTAAACTGCCGGAGGAGACGGAAGTCGATTCCGAGGTCCGATCTCGCTTTTATGGCCAATTTACCAACGCCAAACGTGGCCGAGAATTGG